>VDFB02353754.1:61100-104707 GCA_007258455.2 Sequoia sempervirens
CTCATTTCTTCCCTATCTAGTGTGGTACTAGAGATAGGATGATGGAAGACTAGTGGAAAATAGGTAACTCCATTTTTTAGTGCAATATATATGTACTTATGAGACCTGTGAATTATGGCTACATAATTATAAATAGATTGAGGCTTCTTTCTTTTCTACTCTAGTGAAAGCTCTTCCCATATTTTTCTAAGAGAATTTAAAGGTTTCATTTATAGTCCCTATTTCTAATCCCTTCATCCCACTATAATCTTGTTTTTTGATATCCATTATCTTCTTCCCAACTCCTCTATGATCCATGAGATATAATCATTGCTTTATTACTGCATTTGGATCCACTGAATCCTTCCTGAGTTGTAAGACAATAGATTTTTCTCTTTCATGGTATTCTTATAGAATTGTCCCCCTTTGATGAAAGATGCCAAAGCTCTTATTTGGAGATCCCCTACAAACATCAATAAATTCCAATCAATGTCTTATGAAAGAACATAATTGTGTAGATAGAACTCACACAGTTGATCCTGCATTTCTAGTGTGGAGTTGTAAAAAGTATCTAAAAAACAAGTATTTCCTATTCATTGCTACATGAACTAATTAATTGGATAAATTAAAAACATAAAAAATTCTTGCAAGAATAAAGCATAGACTTTGTCAGGTGGGCCACACCTTAGTAATTGTGTTGTTTTATCTATCATTTCCTCAATCTTCACCTTCAAATTTTTCACTTCTATTTCTTTCTTTTTATAGTACCCTAGTGTGGTTGGATATTAATTCATCTTTCTCCCTTGCCCATTATTTCTCTTTATGGGTGAACTCTTGTGTTTTATTCCATAGTTCAATACCTAGGGACACTACAATTGGTCTAGTGGGGTTTTTAATATGTCCAATTGAGCTTTGGAGTACTGGTTCTTTCTCTTCTACCCATACCATGGAAAGTTGTGCTAGTATCACTAATTTTGATCCATGCTAAAAATTATGGAGTCTCTCCAATTCTTTGATTCTAGCATCCCATTCACTGTCCTTCTGCTGGTATGTCTAAAAATTCCTCCTACTCTTTTATCCTTTGCATTACTTCTTGTAATTCCTTATTAGTTTTTCTTTCTTCAATAAAAAGTTCCCCATCCTTCTCTAAAAATTGCTCATCTCCCATTTCACTTGTATATTCATAACCCTCTAAAACAATACTTTTTGGAGATCTTTTCCTCATCTTCTTGGCTACAAAAATATCTTATGAATCTAATTCATAAGTGGTAGAAAAATAAAATTACTATACAATTGGTATGTTAGGGGAATTCCCCTTCAAATTTGAATCTGTCTCAATCATAACAATATCTTATTTTTTGATTTTTTCTTGTGCTTCTCATTGGCCCCTTCTTCTTGATACAATATGACCGCCTCCTAGATTGTGTGGGCTTCTTTTTCTCTTTTGCAAGTGTAGAATAAGAAGCCCCACTCTTTCTCTTTTTACCTTATGGTGTCCTCTTGGAAATAGGGGTTTATTGATTGCTTTCTACTATAGGTTGCTCGGTAGAGGTTGCATGTTGTGTTTCCTACAAACCTTTCTCTTCTAGTTCTCCCATGCTGTAAGTAGGTGTTGCAATAGGGGAACTAGAGGGAATTTATTTCCCTGGAGCAACAATAGTAGGCTCTTCTATTCTTTGTTCTTGGCTTTTTTTTTTCTTCATTAGGCAATTCAAGAAAATTGTTAATATTGTTGCAATTGAAAAAGTCTCCCCAAGACACATTTGGGAATTGAATCCTAAGGCTCCTCTTAACCAATAATGTAACTAAACAAAAATGAGACAATGTTAGCTGGGTTCTTTTCCTTTTATATTCAAAAGACATTCTTTTTAACAAATTGTACAAAAATTTGGGAATATTTACATGTTTTTCATGACATAAATGACTTGACAATTTGAAATGGGTTGTATATAGTAATGACTATCTCCCATCATATTTTAAGTACCTAATTATGTGAGAATCTATTGAAGCCCAAAGCCAAGGTAAAGATAAATTTTTGGTACCTTGTGAAGAAAAGTCCAAATTTTCTCCTAGCAAGGAGAATGTGTTCCTTGTTGTAATGGCATCGAATTTGATTGGAAACTCCTCTCCTATTCTTCGAAAACTAGACACTTCAATTACAAATTCCTTCGATGTATACCCTCAGACCCCTAACAACTGCCTCTTCATTTTATAATGTGTTGGAAAATTGTTGGGTCATTACCTCATTGAATTTTGTAAGCCTCAAGAAATAATCTAGCCAACCAACTTATTGGAAGATAGGAAAAGGAAAGCATTACCTATCTTTCAGTAGTAGGTTATGTGTTGATTCCCTTCATATGATATCACCCCCATTACAATGCTTTAGTAATTCATAGTCCCTTTTCATTATGCTTTGTTCTATTATTGTCCTTCCACCCCAATTATACTACTTCTACTATAATTATATGTTGTATCACTCAAACACACCTCTTAGTTTAATTACTTAGAAATTATTTCTCTTCTTTGAACTCTATGTCTTTTGAAAATAGAGGAAAATGAAATGGCAAAAGTTTTTGTATTTTTTTTTTTAAATAAAAAAACTAAGGAATAATCATGAATACTCCTCCCTCCAACTAAAGTTGCTAAGTATCCTCACTTAGTGTGTATGGATTGGGTGGAAGCATAAGTTATAAGTAGTGGGAAATTAAACATGATATTTGACTTGCACAAATGAATGATAAATATACATAAAATCAATAAGCTTCAATGATAAGTATGATAAATTAATATGTAGTGTTGTCATAAGGGGAGAATGATGCAATAGGAAAGCAAAGAAAATGAATCAAAAACTAATCTAATTCAAAACAAGATTAAGATCCCTAATCCTTTTACTCATGAAATGAAGCTCTAAAATTACAAAATCAAATAATGAAATCCTAAGATAACACAAATCAAATTCACAACTTTGAAACATATACCATCCCATGTTGGAGTTGTGTTTGCATTGATGTTTGGATGTCAGATTGCTTGATTCAATACAAATCCTCCATTTTTGATGTTGTAAAAGCTTAAATGTGTGTAAAATGGTGAACTAGAATGTGATGACAACTCGTAACATGCTCAAGAGCTAATTGTGCAACACTTCTCTATGTAAATTCTAGATGATTTGTGAGAGGGTAGAAGGTTATTTTATAGATTTCACATTTCAAGATGAACAATCAAGATTTTGTAGTAAAAGATCTTGATCAATGGTTGAGAACCATTGAGAGGAAATAGATTGGAAAGATTAGTGGATTTAGATTGTATAATCTGTGTGATTGATGAAATCAAGTTGAGTATTCAATGGGATTGAATAAATAGATTGAGAGGTTAGTGGGATTGAAGAATAGATGAGTTAGTCAATT
Source organism: Sequoia sempervirens (assembly GCA_007258455.2). NCBI lineage: Eukaryota > Viridiplantae > Streptophyta > Pinopsida > Cupressales > Cupressaceae > Sequoia > Sequoia sempervirens. The sequence continues at coordinate 64,484 of VDFB02353754.1, forward strand.
GTTTAGAGTGAGAAATTAGTGATCGTGATTTGCTCAATCAGAAAGAGGGTGAGGATAATTAGTTAATTGAATTAATATTTTGAGTTGAACGTGCAAGTCATGTTTGAATTTAACAAATAAAGTTGTATTTGTTTATTTTGACCTTTTTGAATGATGTTTGAATAATTAATTTAATTATTCAATTTTAGAAAGGGGAAAGTGATTTAATTAAACTGTTAAGTGATAATAATTTAATTGATTTAGGAGAATAGGGTATATTAGTGACATAATTAAATAACTTGCATTAATTTAATTAATCAAGAGGAATAAAAGTTAGATTAATGATAATGTAGTGAATTAATTAAATAATTGAAGATTATTCAATTAATAGAGGTGTTGGAATATGTGCCTCAATCCTTACTAACATGAAACTCCTGAAGGGAAAAGTCGCTGTGACAATGTTCATGTCTGGGCGACTAACAGTTCTGATGCTCTTGAAATGATCCTATTGCTGTGATAGGGTTGAAGTCTTGCCGACAAAGTCTATCGCTGTGACTTTGTGCTTTCGGCATGACCTTTTGGCGAATGGATTTCTTCGAGCGACAATGTGATCTTATCGGTCTAACTCGGGTGTCGGGGAGAGGTCCCAGTGATTGGTGGATGTCTCACCGATAGCCTAAAGCTATCGGGGTAACATAGTGGTCGCAGGGAGATGTCTCAACATTGCAGCTTGGTCACATCGATAGGAGTTCTTCGCGGTGACTGAAGACTTCACTGGGAAGTCCTGGAAACTTGGTTAGGTCACGCCGATGGGAGATGTCACATGGTCTTCATGGTGAAAAAAAGACTTCGCTGAGAAGTCTTGGCGAAATTCTTGAGTCTTGCCAACAATAAGTCTTCCGTAAGACTTAGGGAGCTCAGAGAAAGGTCACGACGATAGACCCAAGTCTTGGCGACAGTGTGACTTTCGGTGGAAGCTTTGTTTCGGTATGACATCTCACCAAAACTATGGGGTCTTGCCGATAGGTGAAAGGCTTCGGAGTAACATAAGGTTGTCGGCAGAAAGTCTTGGTGAGGTCGGTATGTCTTGCCGATGGAATCTCTGATTGCTATGACTTGTGCATTCGATATGAGTTTTGTTGATAAGGGAAACCTTTGCCGATAGGAACAAAATGGACATCGATGGTTTTGTTGTCTTGCTAATTGCTAGAGACTTAAAGCCAATATCAATAGAGGAACTTTGTGGCATCGGGGAGACACTGTGAGTGTCTCACCGATATGCCAACAAAGTGTGAACGTCGTTGACCGTGTGATCATCTTGTGTGGCATCTTGCTGGACCAATCAGAGGAAGCAATTTTTTCAAACTGATGACGGTTGTTTTTTGTAATAGTTGCAAAGCTGGAAAAAACTACATGCAAGGTAAAATCATCTGCTCAAAAGGAAACTGTCTATGATTGGCAATGACAGATAAGGATGCACTGAAGAAAAAAAATCAGAATGTGAATAAGATTTAAAGTAGATCGATTCTGATTTGGAGATACGATGAGTTGTTTGATTTGTTGAGAGAGCATTTATCTGTAACTAATGAACAGTGAAAAAGCTACAAAAAAATAACCAGAGAGCTGGATCTATGAATTGTATGTAATGTTTTTGTTACTGTAATACAAAGTGATTCAACTTGGTGTGGTTGGTTTTTTCCTATAAGGGTTTCCCACGTAAATCTATTGTGTATTGTCTTTGTGTATTTGCTCTATTTCTGTGAATCTTTCATGTGTGTCTTAATTAGATTGTAATTTGAAAAATTAAAAGCCCTGCATTGCATTCTTCCCTGTGGATTTGACATTAGGAAAGTGTTTCTGCACCTCTGCTTTCCTTACAAGTGGTATCAGAGCCTGGCCAGTTGTGTTGTCCTTGTGAGTGGGTTGGGTTTTTTGTGTCAATCCTTTTCCAGTGGGAGTTTTGTAGAGTTCTTTTAATTTAATTACAGATTAAGATGGTGAACACACCTAGTAGGATGGATATAGAGAAATTCAATGGAAGCAATTTTGAGCTGTGGAAACTCAAAATGGAAGATCTGTTAGTAGACCGAGATCTTTGGACTGCTATGTCTGGAACAATGCCTCAAGGCATAAAGCAAGAGGATTGGGACCTTGCAGATAAAAAGTCTAAAGGGCTGATAAGGCTCTATTTGGCAGACTCTGTTCTTCTGAACGTGCATGAAGAAAAGACTGCATCTTCTTTGTGGAAAATATTAGCATCTATTTATTAAGGCAAGTCCTTGGTGAACAAGCTGTTCTTGAGAAAGAAGTTGTATTCTTTGAGAATGTAGCATCTATTTATTAAGGCAAGTCCTTGGTGAACAAGCTGTTCTTGAGAAAGAAGTTGTATTCTTTGAGAATGTAGGAAGGAGGATCTGTTGCTGATCACTTAAATGCTTTCAACATGTTGATTGCTCAGCTGACATCTGCTATGTGAAGATTGAAGATGAAGATCGTTGCATGCTGTTGCTATGTTCTCTGCCTGATTATTGGGATCATTTAGTGATGGCCATTGGGAGTACAACATCCACATTCAAGATAGAAGAAGTTGTTGCTTCTTTGTTATCAGAAGAAATGAGAAGAAAATGTTCTGAAATGAAAAAGGAGGCTCTGGCTATTAGAGGTAGACCAAAGGAGAAAGGAAAGAAGAAGGATAAGAAGTCCAGATCAAAATCAGAAGGGAGATCTAAGTCTCCTGGCAAGAAGTCAAAGGTGAAGTGTTGGAACTGTGGGCAACCTGGTCATGTCCGAAGGGATTGCAAGGAGGAGAAAAAGAAGAAGAACTCTTCTGGAAATGATTCTTCTCAGAGTGATGCAGATGCCTTCATTGCAGCTTTGGCTACACAAGCATTCGATGATGTTTGGCTAATTGATTCTGGAGCATCTTTCCAAAAGACATCTCATAGAGAATGGTTCACAAAGTATGAAGAATACAATGGTGGAAAGGTGTACTTGGCAAGTGACTCATCTTTGGAAATTGTTGGTCGTGGAAGAGTCAGAATTCAATTCCCTGATGGAAGAGTGAAGGGAATCAATGATGTGATGCATATACCAGGTCTGGCTCAAAATCTACTTTCTATAAGTAAGTTGAATTATATCGGAGTGCATGTCACGTTTTCTGGAAATGGCTGCAAGATGACTAGAGGCTCTATGGTGTTGGCTAGGGGTGCTCAAATTGGTAAATTGTACAAGCTGGATGCACAAGCTATTCAATGCAATAGTGTCTCTGCAAAGTCACTTAACGCTGCTCATGGAGAAAAGAAAGAAAACATTCCTGATGGAGTAAATGCCATGGAGGTTAAACTTCCAGCAGAAAAGACTATGCTCTGGCATCATAGGCTTGGCCACATTCGTGAGAAAGGTTTAAAAACCTTGAAAAATAAAAACCTGGTAGAAGGGCTTGAAGATTGTAACCTTGAGTTCGATTTTTGCGAACATTTCATATATGGAAAGCAACACTGTGTTTCATTTTATTCTAGTCCTCACAAAACTTCTAATTTGCTTGATTATATACATTCTGATGTGTTTGGTCTAGTGAATGTTCCTTCTTTATCTAAATCAAGATACTATGTGTCATTTATTAATGATTATTCAAGAAGAACATTTGTATATTTTTTGAAAAGTAAATCAGAAGTGTTCAGTCGGTTTAAGGAATTTAAAAACCTTGTTCAAAATTAGACTGGTAAGAAAATAAAATGCTTAAGGACTGACAATGACGGTGAGTTCTGTTTAGATGAATTTGAAAGGTATTGTAAACATCATTGGATCAAAAGACACAAGACTACACCTTACACTCCACAGCAAAATGGAGTTGTTGAAAGGTTCAACAGGACAACAATGGAAAGAGCATGAAGTATGCTGAGCAGTGCTGGTTTGAATGAGAAGTTCTGGGCTGAAGTGGTCTCTACAACATGTTACTTGGTAAATCATTCTCCTAACTTTGCTCTTGTTGAGAAGACGCCTTTGGAAGCATGGTCTGGAAAGAAGCCCTCTCTTGAGACATATTCGTGTATTTGGCTATGAGGCATATGCATATGTGCCATTTGAAAAGAGATCTAAGTTGGAAAACAAAGTAGTGAAGTGTATTTTTATTGGCTATAGCGCTGGAATAAAATGATACAAGCTTTGGAATCCTGAGATTGAGAAGGTTTTGTACAGTAGAAGTGTTATCTTTCATGAGCTGAAACCTTCTACATTGGATCTGCAGTCAGAGAAGAAATCAGAAAATGAAAATGATGTAGCAGCAATTCCTCAGACACCAGATAAAGAGGAAGTGAAAAATCAAAATGTACTTGATACTGAGGAGAGCTCAAGTAGTTCTGAAAGTTCTGAAGATGATGAAAACCACCTCAGCCTTAGCTTGTGATGAGGTCAACTTGTGAAAGAAAGCAACCTGAAAGGTATGGGTTTTCTTTAATAGAGTCTACTTGTGCCTATGATTTAATTTCTAGCAATGATGAACCTAGGACTGTGAAAGAGGCATTTAAAATGTCTGATTCAAACTCTTGGTTGGAAACCATGAATGAAGAAATGGCATCATTAGAAAAGAATGACACCTGGAGTTTGGTTCCATTGCCTAAAGGTAGAAAATCTGTAGGCTGCAAATGGATATTCAAAAAGAAAATAGGTCTAGATGGCAGTGTAGAAAAATATAAAGCGAGGCTGGTTGCAAAAGGTTATTCCCAGGTAGAGGGGATTGACTATGGAGAAATATTTTCTCCTGTAGCTAAGCTGACATCTATTAGATTTCTTTTGTCACTTGCATCAGCATATGATTTAGAGATTGAACAGATGGATGTGAAAACAATGTTTCTTCATGGTGATCTTGAAGAAGAAATTTATGTCCCAGCCGGAGCACTTTGTGGTAAAAGGTAAGGAAAGGTTGGTTTGCAAGTTGAAGAAATCTCTGTATGGTTTAAAATAGTCTCCTAGAATGTGGTACCAAAATTTTGACACGTTTGTCTTGTCTTTGGGATTTGTAAGATCAAAATGTGATCACTGTGTGTATTACAAAGCTGAAAGTGATCAAATTCTTATTATTGCTCTATACGTTGATGATATGCTGTTTATAGGCAATAGTAAGCTAATGATTTCTGATATTAAGTCCCAGTTGTCTGCAAAGTTTGAAATGAAAGATCTTAGTGCAGTAGGGTATATTCTGGGAATGGAAATAACTAGGGATAGAAAGAATAGAAAACTTTGGCTCAGTCAGATTAAGTATATCATGACTGTTCTAGATAGATTTTGTCTGATTGAGTGCAAACTGCTAGTTGTTCCAGTTACACAGGGAACGAAGCTATCTGTTGAGGATTGTCCAAAATCTTCTTCTAAGATGGAGGACATGACCAGTGTGCCTTATGCAAGTGCAATTGGAAGTCTTATGTATGCAATGGTCTGTACAAGGCCAGACATTGCCCAAGCAGTGGGAGTTCTTAGTCGGTTTATGGCTAATCCTGGAAGAACACATTGGGATGCTATGAAGAGAGTGTTTAGATATCTGAAGGGCACTTTAGACTATGCTTTGTGTTACCATGGTAACTTGGTTGAATCACAGAGAACTCTCAATATTTGAGGGTTATGTGGACTCTGATTGGGCAGGGGACATCGACAGCAGAAGATCCACCAGTGGATATATTTTCATGATGAATGGTGGTGTAGTGAGTTGGATGAGCAAGCGGCAGGTTGTAGTCACTTTGTCTACTACAGAGGCAGAATACATGGTAGCCACACATGCCTGTAAAGAAGCAATCTGGTTAAAACATTTTTGTTCTAACATTGGCTTTGATGCAGAAAAGATTACTATCTACTGTGACAGCCAGAGTGCTATATGTTTGGCAAAGAATCCTACTTTCCATGCCGGGATGAAACATATAGAGTATGAGATATGGTGGAGGATGGGAAGGTCTCCTTGGAGAAAGTGGATACTTTGGAGAATGTTGCAGATGCATTGACGAAGCCTGTGAGCACAGAAAAGTTCAGGTGGTGTGCCAGTTCGATGGGCCTCTTGGCCCATGTTTTTCAGTAGTTTGTTTATGCTTTGGAGGTGTCAGTAAGATCTTTGTCAAGTGGGAGCTTGTTGGAATATGTGCCTCAATCCTTACTAACATGAAACTCCTAAAGGGCAAAGTCACTGTGACAGTGTTCATGTCTAGGCAACTAACAGTTCTGATGCTCTTGAAATGATCCTATTGCTATGACAGGGTTGAAGTCTTGCCGACAAAGTCTATCACTGTGACTTTGTGCTTTCAGCATGACCTTTTGGCAAATGGATTTCTTCGGGCGACAGTGTGATCTTATCAGTCTAACTCGGGTGTCGGGGAGAGGTCCCAACGATTAGTGGATGTCTCACTAATAGCTTAAAGCTATCAGGGTAACACAGTGGTCGCGGGGAGATGTCTCAACGTTGCAGCTTGGTCACACTAATGGGAGTTCTTCGCAGTGACTGAAGACTTTGCTGGGAAGTCCTGGCGACTTGGTTAGGTCATGCCGACGGGAGATGTCACATGGTCTTCACGGTGAAAAAAAGACTTTGCTGTGAATTCTTGGCAAAAGTCTTGAGTCTTGCCAATAGTAAGTCTTCGGTAAGACTTAGGGAGCTCAGAGAAAGGTCACGGCGATAGACACAAGTCTTGGTGACAGTGTGACTTTCGGTATGACGTCTCACCAAAATTGTGGGGTCTTGCCGATAGGTGAAAGGCTTTGGAGTAACATAAGGTTGTTGATAGAAAGTCTTAGCGAGGTCAGTATGTCTTGCTAATGGAATGTCTGATTGCTATGACTTGTGCATTCGATATGAGTTTCATCGATAAGGGAAACTTTTGCCAATAGGAACAAAATGGACATCGATGGTTTTGTTGTCTTGCCGACTGCTAGAGACTTAAAGCCGATATCGATAGAGGAACTTTGTGGCATTGGGGAGACACTGCGAGTGTCACCGATATGCCAACAAAGTGTGAACGCCGTTGACCGTGTGATCATCCTATGTGGCATCCTGCTGGACCAATCAGAGGAAGCGGTTTTTTAAAACTGATGATGGTTGTTTTTTGTAATAGTTGCAAAGCTGGAAAAAATTGCATGCAAGGTAAAATCATCTACTCAAAAGGAAACTATCTATGATTGGCAATGGCGAATAAGGATGCACTGAAGAAAAAAAAATCAGAATGTGAATAAGATTTAAAGTAGATTGATTATGATTTGGAGATACGATGAGTTGTTCGATTTGTTGAGAGAGCATTTGTCTATAACTGATGAACAGTGAAAAAGCTACAAAAAAATAACCAGAGAGTTGGATCTCTGAATTGTATGTAATGTTTGTGTTACTGTAATACAAAGTGATTCAACTTGGTGTGGTGGATTTTTTCCCGTAAGGGTTTCCCACATAAATCTGTTGTGTATTGTCTTTGTGTATTTTCTCTATTTTTGTGAATCTTTCATGTGTGTATTAATTAGATTGTAATTTGAAAAATTAAAAGCCCTGCATTGCATTCTTCCCTGTGGATTTGACATTTGGAAAGTGTTTCCGCACCTTTGCTTTCCTTACAAGAGGAAATTAGGGTTTTTGATGAAAATGATGTGAAATGCAATGATATTAATGATAATGATGTCGATACATGAAAAAATGTCATTCAAGATGTGTGATATGCATTTTGGTCATTTTTACATGTCTACATTTTGCCCCTCTTTGAGACAAAGTACTGGTTGCTTTGTTTCAAAGAATTCAAAATTAAGATCAAGAATTGAAAATTTTTATATGCCCTAATGTGACCTGGTGGTCAACAGAAAGATAGTATGACACTGGGTTTCCCTCTCAAGAGGTTGGCCAAAAAAATCATTTTTCAGGTCAAGCTTGTGACAAGGTTCAATTTTAGTTCAAATGTGTAGAAGGAAAAAAATTAGGCTATAGGACCTTTGTTTATAGTTCAGGTGTTCTTGAGAGCTCATAATTTTAACCTAGGAGGGTTTCTTAGGTAAAAATATTAGGGTTTGGGGGGTAAAAATAGGGAATTAGGGTTCATTTTACCTCATTTGCACTCTTTGCCTTTAGTGATTTCTTGTCTCACAACAACCTACACTATCAACAAATCAAATCAATTGAATCAAAAGCTAATCTAATTCAAAACAAGGTTAAGATCCCTAAACCCATTACTCATGAAATGAAGATCTAAAATAATGAAATCCTAATATAACACAAATCAAATTCACAACTTTAAAAAATTTACCATCCCATGTTGGAGTTGTGTTTGCATTGATGTTTGGATGTCAGATTGCTCGATTCAATACAAAGTGTCCATTTTTTATGTTGTAAAATCTTCAATGTGTGTAAAATGATGAAATAGAATGTGATCATAACTCGTAACGTGCTCAAGAGATAATTGTGTAGCGCTTCGCTATGTAAATCAACAACAAGGCTACCTATAGGAATTGTTTGAATTGAAATATAACTTGTGTGAAGTAACTAAATGGCACTTGCACCTTGATTTAAAGTGACATGGCATGATTACTATGATATTTGTGTAGTAATGGCTTGAAATTAGTGGTAGCATATGTACGACATAGGGAAAACATATTAGAATGATGGGTTAAAAGGTTGCATAAAGTACGTTATGGGTGATATGAGATTAATTGCTTGGGAAAGTGGAATAAAAAAAGGTGGTAGGATGGCTATGTGTGTATAGAACAAATGGATGCATGCAATGAAGTGGAATATGTATGGTTGCATGCATGAATGGATATTCTATGAAGTGATGGATATGCAATTAATATGGGGTTATGTGAAATGACTGGCAGACAAGTGCTACGAGCTCATGTAGTAATAGGTCCCTTTTGTAGTTTTGTTGCTTAGAGATGTGATGTTGTTGGTCCCTATTGCTTTTGCTATTGGTTCAAAAAATGAAGACTATCGATTGTCACCTATGTAGTGTGTGCATGTGAAATATGTGATAGAATTATACCTATGAAATGTTAGTGGGCAAGTTGTGTTGCTCGTCTATTGATATTTTAGAAGAATTACTTGTTGTCCATGAATTTATATATGTGGCTCAAATTGATATTGCAGTGATAAAATGAAGTCTCTTTTAATAATGGCCATTTGTAGAGGTTTAATTTATGGCTATTAAATAACAATAAAAATCGTACATCATCAATTATTTGTAATTGAACTACTCCATTTGGAAAGATTGTTTGTATTTCATATGGCCCAAGCCATCTAGTCTTTAGTTTCCCAATGTAATCTTTGTACCTTGAATCATATAGTAAAACCCAATCACATGCACTGAATTCTTTGATTTTAATAAACTAGTCATGCCAATGCATCCTTTATTTTTGGATAATTTTAGTATGGTGCATGAATTCCATTCTTATTTCATCTAATGCATTGAGGTTGTGTAACCTCTCCTTATATATTGTTGATAAGCCCATGCCCAATTTGACTGTTATCCTAAGAGTCTTGCATTCAAATTCTATTGAAAGTACTACCTTTTTACCATACACTAATTTATTGTCCTCCAATTTTTCCTATAATCCCAAATTGCTTCAAGTAACCTAGTTTCCCAATCCTTCCTTTGGGATTGCACTATCTTTGTGAGGATGTTTTAAATTTTTCTATTAGTGACCTCCACTTGGCCATTTGCTTGAGGGTGGTAGGGTGTAGACTTTTTATGTTTGATATCATATTTTTGCACTAGTTTTGTGATAAGATATGATGTAAACTATGGCCTATGGTCTGTGAGAATTTCTCTAGCAGGGTGATCCCACAATAGTGGTTTACACTTTTTGGGACATTGTGATTTTTGCCGAAATCACATATTTTTAGAAAATATAATGAGCCTTGAAAATTTCCATTTAAAGGATTCCAATTGAAGAGGGTTTGTTCAAACCACTTTAGATCAAACCCCCTTGGATATAACCTCGTTAGTTTTAAACCATACATATAACAAAGTCTCCTTTACACCTATCAAAATGTTGATAAAAAACTAGTTTTGATTTACCTTTTGGGGGATGAAATGAATTCATTTAAAACTTATTTTTTGTAAGTATATAGTCCTTAGTATAAGCTTCCCAAAAAGTATAATTTTAAATATATTTAATTTAATTATTATATTTATTTTTTATTTCTTGTGAATGTAGGTTTGTCACCAAAAATCAAGCTCTTTATTCTGCACATGTGGGAAAATAGCAGATAATAATTTTGTTTGAAAAATATCAGTGCACTAGATATTGATGTCCCTGATCCAACAAAAAAAATTTGAATTTCGATACATACAAAAAAAGTTATGTTTTAGCGAGTAAATCATGTTTGAATTGTAATTGGTTTGACTTTGAAACTTAATTAAGGAAAAAATATTCAATTAAATTCTATAAGACCAATTCCATGCACTATATATCATAGTTATACATCTAAATTAAAAAAAAATAGAATTTTATCCTTCATAGAAAAAAAAGTTGTGTTAGCCAGTAATGTCACTCCTTAAAAATGGTGTTTACTGTTAAAAACTAGTTTTCAAAGGAGATGGAAAAAGAAGTACAATCTAATTCAAAAAATTTTGAAAAAAATATATTTAGAATCTACAGACAAAATGTCACAAATCACTAGTTTGCATTATCTTCAAATTCCTCACAGTTTAGCCGATATAGGTGCCCAAAAGTGAAGATTTAGTTAAAAAAATTCAGTTCAATGTCCAGTTTGGCCAAAAGTTGTAAATTAGTATTACGGGATCACCCAACAACACATATATTGTGAATATATCTTCATAAAGAAAATTTTCCACATTCCCATCTCCCACAAATTGCAAAGATTTAACCTCCACCCATTTGGTAAGGTACTTTGTATGAACTATTATGTATTCTTTATTATTTGATGTTGGGGAGATGGGGCCAATAAAATCTAGCCCCCATTTTTCAAATGGTTCTATTACTAGTTGTGGTTGTAATGGCATCTCATCTATATTTGTTCGCCTTCCGATTCTCTGGCATCTATCACAACTCCTAGTGTAATTGAATGCATCTTTATGAAGTGTTGGCCAATAATAGCTAGTATTCAAAATCTTAAGAGTTCATCATGGCTTGCTCTAAGGATATCATATAATTCATCTTCTTTGATGCATCTTCTCATTATGTTGTCAGGCCTTGTGTAGAATAAATACCCTGCTATCCATGAGTAAGGAATTTTTTTTTGAACTAATTTTCTCTTCTCCCTTGGTGAGAGATTTGGTGGTGTTTACCTTGGTACTAGATAGTTGGCTATGTGTACATACCAAGGTGTATGAAAAGAGAATGCAAATAGGCACTCATTTGGGAATGGATCATCTACAACATCTTCTTCTAGTTTGATTGGTAGTCTAGAGAGGAAATTTGCTACTACATTGGATTTCCCTAGCTTGTACACAATAGTTATATTTTTTTTTTTGAAGTAGTAGTAACCACCTCACAAGCTTGCCACCAACTATTGATCTATTCATTAGATACCTTATTGCTATATGGTCAGTATGTATGAATACATAATACCATGTAATGTAGTATTTGAGTTTGTTGATTGCATGAACTACTGCTAACAATTATTTCTCAGTTACTATATAGTTAAGTTCTACCCCTTGAATATTCTTACTGATATGAAAAATAACATTCTCAAGATTTCCATCCTTATGTCCTAGCACAACTTCTATTGCAAGATTAAAAGCATCTATATGGATATGGAAAGGTAAATACTAGTTTGGTTCTCTTAAGACAAAGGTCTTGGTTAATGCTACCTTGAGAGCTTCAAAGGAATGTTAACAAGTAGTTATACATTCAAATTCTCTACATCCTTAGACAATAAGAAAAATAGTTGTGCTACAAGTTTACCATTTTGTTTCAAGGTAAATTAGTGTTTATATTATATCAATTTTTTTGAGTTCTACTTTGATTCTCTCATTTGATATAAAATGTCTCAAAACTACTCCCTTATTCATGATCATGAAGTATTTTCATGACTCGGGGATAAGTGGTCATCTTGACATCTTTGTAGTACTTTATCCAAATTGGAAAGTGATTCTTCATAGGTATTTACATAGGTTATAAAATCATCCATGTAAACCACCATGAAATCATGAGAAAATTCTGAGAATATGCTTAGTACTGCCCTTTGGAAGGTGGCAGGTGCATTACATAGCCCAAATGGTAAGATAGAGTAGGCATATGTACTCCTATGGAATGTGAAGGTTGTATTGTCTTGGTCTTTTGGGGCTACCTTAATCTGATTGTACCCACTAAAGTCACCCAAAAAGGAAAATTATTGCTTTTCTACTAGTGAATCTAGAACTTGGTCAATGAATGGAAGGGGAAAGTGATCTTTCCTAGTTGTTGGATTCAACTCACAGCAGTCCACACACTCTCTCCATTTCCCTCATTTATTAGGTATAATCACTAGTGGAGACACCCATTTATTTTTAGATATTGGATAGATGAATACTACATCCAACAACTTTTTTAATTCCGCTTTGACTATGTCATGGACTGCAGGGTTCATTCTCCTTTGGGGTTGCCTAACTGGTTTAAAGCCTTCACTGATGTAAATTCAGTAGATGCATAGATTTGGATCTATACCCTTCATATCATGGTAATCCAATGCAAATGTTGTTGTATGTGCTTGCAGCACATTCAACAACAAAGTTTTTTGTTCAATAGTAAATCGGTTGTTTACATTTAATGTCTTGTTTGACATAATCTCTAAAGTCAATGATGATGTTTGAACAGATGAAATGTCAAGACCCACAATATTTGGAATATAGTGATGTTGCAATAAGGTGTGGAAGAGAAACATGTCCTCAGATGTATTGGCAAGAATTATGTTATGTAGGGGGTCTTGCAAACATGTTAGACAATCATGTTGTTGCAAGTCCTTGCCTAATTGTCCTGCATGATGTTTGCAATCAATTAATTTTCATCTTGGTTTTCTTACAAGGGACTATGTTCAATAGTCATCAAATTTTGTAAGGATTATCGATCTTCCTTATCTAGGGTAGGCCATATAGTTCACTCTAAATCTACATGTGGTTGGGTAGGTAGATAGAAGACTAGTTTCTTAGTCACATTTCCATTGGAAATGAATATGTTACTATACCCACAACCTATAAAGGCATTTACAATTGCCAACCAAGGTCTACCAAAGATAAGGGATATCCTACAAGATTATCTTTAGGCTGCAACACCATAAAGTCTATAGGGTACTCCCATGATTTTAATGTTATTACCAAGTCCTATGATTCCTTAAGGCTTGATTATAGACCTATCTACTAACTACATCATAGTAGGTATAGGTCTAGGCTCCATTAGTTATAATGATTTCATGATTTCATTGGTCATTACATTAATGGTTGTCCCAAGGTTAATTAAGGTATTTTTAATGAGAGTACCATTGATCTTGACATCCACTACAGGGCTCTCGAGGTCTACATACTTGGGGATAGTTATGTTTCCTAACATAATCTCTACAAGTTGTCCTAAAACATGTACATTATGAGGGTCCTTATGTTTCCTACCTATCTTTTTGAGGTATAATTCTCATTATTTTTGTGTAAATAGGTACATCCTTAGTGGCGTGGATGAGTGGTATCTTGATGCAAACATCCTTGAGTTGTACCAATAGATCAGTTTCAGCTTGTGAATAATGTTTTTGAATTGTTAATCTTTGAGGGAATGGGGGCTTTGGACTCATGGTTATTGGGTTAACCTTATTTAACTCAGTTTCCTTAGGTTTTTGGTCCATGGGCCATGCTGGGAGTTCTTCATTAGTCAATTCAGTGACATGAGGACATGAAGGCCTAACTAACATTTTCCATGATTTGAGGTGTAAATCACTCACCTCAACCCCACAAGTGGGGTATTGGATGGTGTCATTAGCATAAGCATGTTGGAAAATCTTATTATTTGGGTTAGGTGCAGGTTGTGCTAGAAATTGAGGTGATATTGGTGGAATTGGTGCAACTAATGAAGGGTTTGGCATTATGGCTTGTTGCTATGACTATAAGGGCTAATGTGGCTATTGATAATTGACTTTTTGATTTTGCCACTTCTGACCTCCTTGCCACTGATTTTGTTGGGGTGGCCACTAAGAATGATAATTAGGTCCTTGGAAATTCTATTATGGCCACATGTTTTAATATTTTTTATTCCAATTCTATTGAGGCATTGGCCATTGTGAGTTTTGCACATTGGCCCAAGATTGAGGGTTTTAATTAGGGAAATTTGTATTTTTTACTAGAAATGACATGTTACATGTTATAGTTCAAGGGATCTTGAGGCATACCTTGTCTTGTCTTCCATGGTTTATGTTGAGCTATGTAAAATGCTTTACCATCTTCATCTTCCAAGGCATGAAGTTTTTGGTTTCCCTTGCTTATCCTCAAAAATATTGGCCAACTTCTTACATTTGCAATTGATTTTCTTTTATCGATAGTGTAGGCAATATTATATGAGGGTTGCTTCTGCTTCCTCTTGATTTTTATTAATGTGGAGGGCATCTAATTATGTATCCAAGTGGCTAATGATATCCTCCATGTTTGATAGAATATTGATGAGCTCCACCCTTGAGACTCTAGTGGATGATTTATTGATGCAAGATGTTTTGTCTCCTCTAACCTTCTTGGTAAAAGACATGGAATAATTTCTACATACTTTGTAAATCTCATCAAATGGTAATTTTAATATGTCTCTTTCCCCAATGAGGTTAAGTGCATCCATATAGCCCTCATTAACTCCTCTTAAGAATACCAATTTCATGGATTAATTAGAGAGTCTATTTTTATGGGATTTCTTGAGGAAAAACTAAAACCTCTCAACATAATCTTTCAAGGATTCATCCTCCTCTTGTGACATGTTGAATATGTCATCCCTCTTTCTATCCACGTCTCTATAATAATCCTAGTATTTCTATATGAATTTTGTTTTCATTGTGTTTCAATAGGGAATAAAATCTCTTCCCAATCCCATGAACCATCTCAAAGCAACATCTTTCATTTTTGGAAACAATTTGAGTTTGTGGGTATTTTTTGTATAGTCATAGCTTTGGTATAGCACATCAAACTCAAAAAGAAAGGTGTATGGGTCCTTTGTAACTAGCCTATAGAAAATAGGTAGTGTTGAAGGAGGTATGTTCTTCAAAGCAGTAGCCCTTTCCTGGTTGGCCATAGGGAACTCAAATGTTACATGCTTTGGTGGGTCTTCTACTGCAACATCACCCATGATATTGATGTGTATGTGGGAAGTCTCCTCTATGTCTGGTGTAGGTACTGGTGTCAAGGATGAATCTTCTTTAGGAATACCCTCACTCTGTTCACTATGTTCACCAGTATCTTCTAATGTTTTGTGGGCTGAGGGGAGAAATCTTACCAAAGCATTTTGCTACCTCTACATGTAATAGTTGTGAATTTTTAGTTCAATGGTTCTTGCACATAATTAATAACTCGTGTTGCTATAGATATCTAAAACCTATTTAGCCTAATGTTGAAAATAAAATTGTTAAACTAGGAAAGCTTGAAAAGAATTAAAAATACACAAGAGAATCCAATTTACTTAGCACCATCTCCAGGAATGACACCAAAAATGTAGGGAATATTTAATGTTTGATTAACTTGGTGCTATAGGTAGACACATAATTCATAGTATGGATTCTTAACTGAACACTTGATCTTCTATGAGAGGCTTCATTTAATTATCAACCAAGATTTTGTAAGCTTTTGATAGTTTTAGCACTATATGTGCATTCATGGATTCTAATACACCCTATATCAATGAGTATAGGTGATTAGACATGTAATAAAAAAATGTTAAAATCTAGAAAAGGAAATGAAACATTAACTTACAAAATAGGGGAAATAAACTTAAATTGTTACTTGTGCTATGGGTACTTATCACTTAAGATTGTGACTATTAACTTCTAAGATTGAACTGTAACTAATCAATTTAAGAGTATGAAACAATTATTAAACTACAAAATCCGATTTAGTTACATAATCATATTCATGAATTTCACATGCATGTAACTAGAATCTCTTAATTCAAAAATACATGAACTAATCTAATAACATGAAAATAGAGTGGATAACATTAACTCAAGTGGCCCTTGCTTGAGTTGTTGCTTCCACGATAAATGTCAACACTTACTACTTAATCAAAAAATCATGATATTGAATCTACTAAATCTTTCTCATTTAGTAATACATGTTTATTATTAAAATGATAACAAAAAAATAACAACAATCAATTATCAACTAGTAATTAGCAAAAACTAAAACACATAACTAGACAACTAGATTTACTCTTCACAACAAATTCCACTATATAGGGTTTGAGAGGAGTGTTATTCATTCTAGGGCTGAAAAAAAAACTATAATGTATTTGTCCACTCTCCCTCAAAGATAGGGAGAGGACTTATTCTTGTCACAAAAAGCCATAATTAAAAATTAGAACAGAAATTAAACTGAAACTCTACCCTAACGGTTAATCGCCATGAAAGAGACGTGTTTCATGGAGAATGTGACGTCATGGGTTTCCCCGATCACAATCTACTAAATATTTCTCTTTCAACAATACATCTCTATTATTGAACTAATAACAAAAAAATAATATTGATCAATTATCAACTAGTAATTACAAAAACTAGAACAAATAACTAGACAACTAGATTTACTTCTCATAGTAGATCCCATTATATAGGGTTTTCAAGGAGTCTTATTCATTCTAGGATTGAAAATAAAACCATAATGTATTTGTCCAATCTCCCTCAAAGATAGGAAGTGGACTTAGTCTTGTAATAGAAAACCATAATTGAAAATAAGAAGAGAAATTAAACTAAAAATTTGTGCTAACGGTTAACTACCATGACAAAGACATGTTTCATGGAGAATGTCATGTCATGGGTTTCCCTGATCAAAGCAAACTTCTTCTTCTTCTAGTCATCTTATTCGATGGATAAGAATGCACTTGTGATGACTCACAGTTGACCATTCAATGCTCACCTTCATTCTTCTCTAGAACTGTCATGCTTTAACCATTCTAACTTCTCCCCTGCAATTGCCTTTGGTCCTTATGCTACGGTCTAGAAATCTAGTTGTTGTGGGATATAGTTCTTCTAACTGCGAGAGGTTAGATTCATCCCTAAGGCATACACATCATTAATAATAATAATAAATTAAGCATAGAATCATACTGAATTTCATGAACATTCATACATTCACACATACAAATGTTATCATGTCATATTTGTGTTTCCACATACTAGAGTCTAGTTTAAAGTGCATGAAAGTTATAAAATACGTATAAAGTCTTATGAATGCGTGTGAAAATTTGGTAGATAGAAATGATAAAAACACAAACTAATGAATGAAACTATCCATATATCAAGCCCATTAGGCATCATAGAGAAGAAGCATTTGGATGTGGATAGTGTTGGTGTTGGTGTAGGCTTGGTAGGATGGCATAATCAAAACCTTTAGGATTATCTCCATGCTACTAGGGCCAATGCTATTCCATTGGGCATAAATTCTCTTGCACGTCAGGACTTGTAGGTGCCTAGACCTAGATCCTGGATGGAGATCTCCAGAAGGCCATGGTTTCATTTTAACAATAGGGGTTGTGCTTGGGGAGGGAGATTTGTAGAAATAAATTGGAATCACTCCAATGTAGATTTTAGGAGAGCACAATTTTTCACCCTAGCATTGGTACGACTAGAGCCCCCTAGGAAACTAATGAATTATTCTAGGCCTCCACTCAAGGAGCCTGCTATGGAGGTTCAGTATAGGAAGTTGAGGAAAAATAAGGGTGAGATCTTGACGAATCAACCTAATCACTGGAAGGGGAAGCCACTGAAATAGAATTTAGGGAAGCACACAAAGGACAACCCGGTAAGAGAAATTTACCACTTGTTCTATTGAAGCAAATGCAAATAACTTGAACATATGTAGGAAAAAAGTTAGGGAATGAAGATCATGTGTGTAGGGCCTCTCTAATGACTTATTAACTTGGTGCTACATGTAGACACACAATTCATATGGTGGATTCCTAACTAAACAATTCTTATTTCACGAGAGGCTTCATTTAATTATGAACCAGGGGCACATAATATTTTGATAGTTCTGACACAATATATGTATTCATGGATTCTAAACATGACCTATATCAATGGACTATAGGTGATTACACATGTAGAAGAAATTGTAAAAGTTAGAAAAGGAAATGAAATGCTAATTTGTAAAATATGGGAAATAAACCTAAGCTTCTACTTTATGTTGCAGGTACCTATCACTCAAGGCTATAATTGTTAACTTCTAAAACTGAACTGTAACTAATTACTCCAAAGGATGTAACAAACATTAAGCTGCATAATTCAATTCAAATATAGAATGACTATCATATCTCAATTTCATTGCTTGCATTAAATAATGTTGAGTAAATTGAAATATTTGAAAAATGAAATTTATCATTTATTATTTATGGTTTTGATAAAATGCAATCACATCATTGAAAATGAATATCTTGCAATTTTGTGATTTAAGAAAATTATTCTATAAGATTATTGGTTAAAGGTTACTGATAATTGGGAAAGAGTAAGAATGTGTGTGTAGAATTAGGTTGAAGGATGAGAACTTGATTGAGGTAGGAACGCTTAGCCGGATGACCATGGTAAGCAAGAAAGGAATTTGTAATCTCACACACCACAGTAGACCATGGTATCTGCATTTGTTTGTAATTGAAAAATACCATTTTATATTGTGTGAAATCATAATTGATGAAAGAAGTAATCTTGTGAAAGAAACAAATTTAGTGCATTCTTGTCTTACCCTGTCTATTTCAAAGATGATATTGAATTATATTGGAAATGCATTCTATCATGTATACAATTATCATATGAAAAATTATTGTATTATCTGTTCTTTCGATGAACTTGAAAATAGGCTTTTGAATAAGGAAATGGGATCAATAAAAAAACAATACATATGTTTGTGAATCCTTTCATAGAAATAAAGACATGCATATATACATGAATATACATATACATATATATACATATACGGGTGAAATCATATATATTATATGTATATATATACATATATGTATACAAATGTATATACATACATAAATGTATTACCATGGGTCATCCCATAAGGGATGACCCCCCTTGCATGTTAGAAAGTGGCAGACAACACCTAGAAAATATAGGGAAGTGGGCGGCCAAGTAAACAAATATGAAAATCGAAAATTAAAGACCACTATCCTCAAATATAGAAAGGAGATATTCATGGTCAAAAGGGGATTTGAGTAGATAATTTAGCAAAAAAAAGAAAGAGCAGAAGATCAAGGTAGAGGATCAATAGAGGCAGAAAAAACAAAGGGTTGAGAAGTTTTTGCTAAAATCATCAGGGAAAAATCATTAGAATCACAAAAAGAGAGGTAATTCAAACCCCTCAGTGATGTTTCCTTTTGAGTTGAATGAGTACTCTTTCATATGTGTTATTTTTGAAAATATCATATTATTAATAAGGTTGTGTTATGCATTTTCATGGTTTGGTATTCATGTATCTGCCTTTGTTAGTCAACGCATGTCGACCCATGTTAGCTCTGTTGGGGCCGAGCCACCACAGTGAGCTTGTTATTTGTTATAATTAGCATGCACGGTTATCAACTAGATCCCCGTGATGGGTTCTCACCCATATGTTTCTGGAAGTTGTGGCCATTTGGACCAACTAGTGTTAATGTGTTTCCTTTATGAGAAACCTCTATTGATGTTGCATTGTTTGGGATGACACCTTTATGGTGTTCGACATATAATGTTTCAACGATTCCCTATGGGCATTGAGCTTAAGCTAGCCGAGTGATTTACATCACTTTGATACTTTTCCAAATGATGAATGACATGCATCGTTCATCTGGATTTATACATGTTGCACCCACCATCTTGGTGTGCTAAGATGTGGTGACATTGAACCCTGTTAATGAGAGGCTGAACTAAGATTCTCATCATTCCTTAGATTTGTACACTTTGATCATACTCTATAAGAGATAGAAAGGTAAGAATGATGCTATCATTCTATGAAAACCCAAAGCCGAATGATGATATCGTTCGGTGGAAACTCTCAGATGAACGTTGCTATCATTCAATGCATGTTATAAATGTTGATGTTATTTTGTGAAAACAGTACTCGAGCATCTCTAGTCGCGGGTGTATAAACCATTTGAATCATCATGTGAGTGCTTAAATGCATGTGTATATATAGATATATATATATAAATATATATGTATATACGTATAATGTCTAGAAAAATGCAGAGGAAACAGATCATAGCAAACATGCAATGCAATCTAAAACTCTAATGCAATCTAAGTTAAGCAACAAAGAACAAAGGAAAGCCAAAATGTAAATAAATTGAACAATCTCACCCAATATGTATGTAATTCCATGTATCATCTCGATTTCCCTTCTCCATTTTGTCGTTGTAGTATAATTGCCCTCAGATTTTCAAAAGTTTGTGCAAGTATAGCCTATGATAGTGATTTAGCAAAACATCGAAGATTCAAGATAGTTGCTCCAAAAAGTCATAAGATTTCGAGAGATTGGAATGATGAAGAATAGATCAATTTATAGAAAATTGATTATTCGAACGTCAGGCGAGGATCGAAAGATCAACGGACGGTTGAGATCGACTGATTAGACATGCATTATGATGATTGTTAGTAGTGACATGAGTGATACAAATTAGAAATAGAATTAAAGATTAAATAAATGATTTGATCTTCAAGTTTGGTATTCGAAAACAAAAGAATTATCTTTGCATGACAAAGATAAAGATTGATTAAAGCAACTCTTGTTCGAATGCACGCACAAGGTTTAATTAATTAAATAGGAATATTTAATTAATCTTCATGTACACGCAATTGAGTTAGGACTAGATGATTGAATGATTTGACAAAGAGATTACTCGAGAAAGCTACTCAGACATTAAATCAAGAGTTAACTGAGCAATTTAAATAGATCTCGAGTCGAGTCAAAGTGAATACTTAGATAATTTGCACAATTATCTAAATATAGAGGAATGCGTTAAAATAGGATTTATGAATTAAATAATTCATTTAATTCAATATTTGATATTTGAAAAATAATTAAATAAATAAGATTTATTTAATTTAAGTGATGAAGGAGTTTAAATGAATAATTAAATAAATTAAGGATTTATTTAATTATAGTTGAAATATGATAGAGGTAAATTAAATAAGAATTTATTTAATTGAAGAAGGATAAGGTTAATTAGTAACATAATTAAATAAAAAACTTTTATTTATTTAATTAGATAGAATAAAGAAAAGTGTGAATTAATTAAATAATTAAGATTATTTAATTAATAGAAGAAATGAAGACTTTTAGAGAATAATTAAATAATTGACATTGTTTAATCATGACCATGGAAATACGAATTATGAAGAAATATTGAAATTGCAGGCTTAGACCAGATTTCGGTGTCTACATTTTCCCCTCTTTGATACAATGTCATTTCGGCGTTGTGTCAAAGAAAATCGATTAAAATATGCCCCAGTCATGCCCCGGTGTTAAACAGGTGAAGGTATGCCCCCTCAGGAAAATTGAAAATTTTTCAAAAAATTTTAGAAAAATTTGGAAATGATCCCAATTAGTCCATTGGATAGCCAAAAATGCAGTGGAGTTGACATAATTGAAGTTGGAAGTGGTATGGACAGGTACGGGTTGATTGAAATTGGAAGCTAACGCGGCCAATAGAAAAGAATGCCACCAAAACCCTATGTATAAATAGAAATTGGGGTAAAAACCAATTCATTTTTACCCACCTAGCTTTGAGGTTTGAGATTTTTCTCTACACCCACAATGAAGATGTCTCCTATTCTGAACACCCACCATCGAGCATACAGGATCCGGACCTTTAGGCGGTCGACTGATGCGGACCCCCCAATATGTACCTTAATCTCAACCTTTGAATTCTTGATTTGCGCGAGTTTTTATGTGTTTATTTGCTATTTTTGTTATGCGTCATTTTATTGAAAAGCCGCATGTGAGTGCGCAATTGACGCATTTGCATGTGGATCAATGCATTTGTAAAATTACGTAGATGGTTAGCGTAGGGTTTTTGCAGTTCAACGCAACTATTTTTTAGTTCAACGCATTTGATGTATAGCATCCTACATGTATTTAAAATAGCCACATGTGTTTATTTTTCAATGCATTTGCATTTATTTCGATGCAATTGTTATTTGGTTTATGCATTTGCATATTAAAGTGACGCATGTGAGAAAGAATGACGCATGTGTGAGATTGAATTATGCATGTGGATTTCTTCACCTCATTTGAAAAAGAATGACACATTTGCAAAATAATGACGCATTTGAATAGCATGTAATTTAGTCATTTGGCACTAGGATAGATGTTTGATGCTGACATGAGGCATGCATAATGCCATTGCAGGTTATTTTAGACACTATATATACGCGAGAGTCGAGACCTACGACCTTTTGCTTCCGAGATGGCTTGCGAAGTGTAGAGAGATGATTCTTATGGCATCTAGGTCTTCTACATGTGATAGACATGCCCTAGATTTGGGCAAACTGAGGTCTGCTGACAACATTGTGCGAATGATGGCACTCAGAGACTTCTTCTTTTCACCTACCTACTGGAGAGGCGAAAGTCACCCTAGAGGACATCTACAGGATTTTGAGACTTCCCATCAGAGGCACGAGGGTGAGGTACAATACCCAGAGGGGTGTTGCTAAGATGTGCATATACTACCCTCACACCGATGTCAGACAGTTAGGGTTTGATCATTATGAGATTAGACGACGTGTATTGCCATAGATGTATAGGCGGCTAGACTTTCTAGTGTGTACCTTGATAGGTGGTATAGTGCTTCCTCACTGTCGAGGTCATGGTTTTCCTGTGGGTTGGGGGGAGATGCTGGTAGGTATGCTAGAGCAATAGGAGGTATATGCTTTGGGTCCTTGTCTCCTTGGCATGTTATATTTTCACTTGCATGATATAGCCTATTGAGAGGCTCGGTCCATGAGTTGTAGTACCATGCTCCTGATGGTATGGGCATGGGAACACATTGCCATTTTTTGGCCACTAGTTACTGTCGATGTACAACACAAAGCCCCTTATGCCTCTGTTATGTGGGGGAAAACACTTAGCACCACATGGGAGATACTAGGTATTTTAGACATGCCATTGACACTATGGTATAGTTTATATGGAGACCGTACGTAGGATGTGCAGAGTGGTCAGACGAGGATGAGCACTTGCCTTTTTTCTGCCAGACACAATACTTGATTGGGTAGATGGTTTCACATGTTCACATTATAGAGCGCCATTTTCTAGACTGTGTATTGTGGTAGTTCAAAGAGATACAGGATGAACTGAGAGGACGTGCCGAGTTCATGGGGTCCTTACGAGAGATTCCCTTGTGGGGTCCAGAGATTCTAGTAGCCACTGCTGAGGAAGATATTGATGGATTGTAGGTAGTTTCGTGGGGATGGAGAAATGGTGGGACAAACCCAGGTACCACAGAGGCTTACGATCAGTGGTGGGATGTGCATAGGTTGATTCCCTTGACAGATCTAGATCAGCCGAGGCTGATAGAGTGGTGAGGGACAAGACCACAGGGCAGGCGTGGCAGAGGCAGAGGTCAAAGAGGTGGAGGGGGTCATGGTGATGATGGAGATGGTGGTGGAGGTGGTCGGCGAGGTGGTAGGAGAGGGAGGCATGGACAGAGGGGATGAGGGCCACCGTTGTCACCCATCCATGAGGAGGGATGGGGAGAGGAGGATGTGCACATGCCAGATGTTGGCAGAGGTGGGGAGGAGGTGCATGTTGAGATTGGTGGAGAGGAGGAGCATCCTGCAGAGGAGGGTGTTCCAGAGGTTCCTATAGAGGAGGATGTAGACAAAGAGGATGCAAAGATTGATGCCCTTGGCTTACTTGGTGCCTATCAGGATGACGATCATGAGCAGGAGATCAGAGACAGGATTCTAGAGGAGTTAGAGGATGAGGATGATGGTGTACCTAGGGTGAGACAGGTTGACATAGAGGCAGTTGATTCTGACACTACTACACTTTGGGCCCAGGTTGCATCCTTGGAGGAGCAGATGAGGGTGATGATGTCTGAGAAATATTTGTTATATATGGAGAGGGACAAATCCGTCATGGGCAAAGATCAGGCCATAACTTAGAGGCATGAGATTAAGCAGAGATTTATAGAGATTAGAGATCTATGCACGGGGCCGATAGCTGCATTTGATAGAGAGTTAGTCAAAGTCAGGGAGAGGGCCACCTAATACAAAGATTTGTATGAGACATCAGTTCCTCCAGAGAGATAGGCTCTGAGTTTTTCAGAGGCACGCAGTGAGAGGTCTCAAACTAGGACCCACTCCAAGACAGTGAGCACAAAGGGTGTCGAGCAGCCACGCAGAGCTAGCCCATATGAGAGGCCACATTTAGGGCATAGGTAATTAGGTTCTTGACATCAGTCATCCGCACACCCTAGTCATGATAGTAGTGGCAGTTTAGGATAGGGACACTTCTTGGTATATACTGAGACATTGTATTATGATTATATAGCCTGCGGGCTTCCATATTTATTGATACATTATGACATTGTGATGTGAAATTGTTGAGTGATATATATATATATATATACATGATTTTGGCAGTGATTCTCATAATATGCATTTCTATTTATTGATTATGTAGTTGTTTATTTGTACATGTGATGTTTATATGATATGCCTTGTGATGGATGATTGTATCTACTTTATGATGTGTTTATGCAGCCTATGATGTGATGTTGAATTTTATAGTTATGAGATGCAATATGATGTTATATGTACAATGCTTTCTATATGTGATGCTATACAGATGTAATGCGGTGCATGTATTTACATTTGTTATGTACAATGGAATGCTTATGATATGTAATCTATGATGAGAAATGTCTATTATTCCATGATGTCCTAGATATGATAAATTCCTAGATGTTTTTATATTTCAAATGCAAGATGTATGTATGATTTGGTGATGTATGATTTGGAAATGATATTTTCTAACATGAATGTGTATGCGGGATGATTTATATTGTTGTGTGTCATAGGACTCCATCATAATGCAAGAAAGAAGAACTGTTAGTGCAGAAAGAAAGATTGAGAAATATTGAAAGAAATGCGATGGATGTTAGTATTAGCAATCTTTGATGTTTCGCTGTATCATAAAAGGTGTTACACTTTATCATCATTGGGCGGGACTAATACAAATGGAGAAAAACACGATGATATGACATAGATCAAGGTGTGCAAGGTCATCCACTTGCTAACAACAGATAGTCATAGACAAGGATTGTCATTAACTCATACTAAGGGCACACGTTGCCCTAGTATTTTTGTCAAGACAAACCATATACAACAAAAAAAATAAAAGACGGGTCATGAGACGTCATTTCTCCTCTAAATCCTTCATGGGACATCCTTGAGGAAACTAGTAACATGACTCAAAATCCAAATTTAAAAGACAGGTGACATACAAAAGTCAAAGAAAACAGAATTCAGATACATCGTTGCTTCTCTAAATCCTTCATGGGACATCCTTGAGAAAGCTAACATAATTCCCATCATAAAGTCAAATGAAAAGATAAGATAAATAAGCTAGAAAGTCAAACAACCAATAAAATATTTTCCAAAACTTGATCTGTTTGTTTGATTTGTTTTGATTGATAAAATGATTGATTAATAAAGCTTGATTTCAGGAGATACACATATCGGATAAGACTTTGAGTCTGGTTTCGATGTTATGACTATTTGTATAAGGCATGACAAAGCCTAGTTTCAGAAAGACATGTATCGTATAAGACGTTGAGTCAGATGTAGTTGATGTGATAACTTGTGTAAGGCTATGTTTGAGTGTTTGACAATGTCGATCATGCAGGAAGGACTCATCCTGTATAAGACATAGATTGTTTTGCTGATATCTGTATTCAAGAAGGACTCATCTTGAATAAGACACAGGTTGATTGCTTTGATGATGTCTATTTCCAGGAAGGACACATCATGTAGCAGACATTAGTTGATATTTTTTGATTGTTTCATTTAGAAATTTGTTTGATTTGACTTAGAGACATTGCTGACTTGTTCACTAGATTGATGCATGACTTGATATGATGTGTGGACAATTGACTGTGTGTGACGACAAACCCTAAAGGACTAACCTAGTGTGGCCTCGGGGGCTCATCGATTGAAGGCCTTGCCTATGTTATACACATAGAGACCTAGTAGTTCAACTTGACTTTGACTAACAAGACTGACTAAAAATAGAGGATGTGTGTGATAGTGAATGTGACGAACCCTAATGGACTGACCTAGTGCGGCCTTGGGGGCTCATCGATTGATGGCCTTGCCTACGTTATACATGCAGAGACCTCATAGTTCGACTTGACTTTGACTAACAAGACTGGCTAAAAATAGAGGATGTGTGTGATAGTGAATGTGACAAACCCTAATGGACTGACCTAGTGCGGCCTCGGGGGCTCATTGATTGATGGCCTTGCCTAAGTTATACATGTAGAGACCTCGTAATTTGACATGACCAATGACCTTGTCATATAGACATATGGATTGAATCATGATTTTATATAGAAAAACCTAATGCCTTGGGGGCACATCGGCAGATGGCCTTGCCTACGTCCAATCGTAGAGGCAACGTAGTTCGACAAATGAAAAATACTGACAAGTGCGATTGACTCTAACTCTGTTTTTTGGATTTTTGACATGTTTTGATGTTTTTGTTTTTTTAAAGTTTTCTGATATTTTTGTGTTTTCTCAAGTCATTGTGTGATTTTTTTGGATTTTTCTATGGTTTGACGTCTTCAACATGGCCAATAGAAGAATCGATATGACGCACATCAAGTGTTTTCCCCTAGTCGAGTATAAGACCAATTGATTATGAAGAGGGTAAAATGGGGGGTATGAAATGCACTTGATGTCAATCATTCCAGGTTATGGGAAAGACTACCACTTATTATGAATGGTATGTACAAGTGATGGATACAAAATATAAGGGATATGTATAGGGATATGTAGTATGTACAGGATAGGGTGTATGTAAAGGATAGTGGACTATGTACAAGGATAGTAGACTATGTACAGGGATTAGATTAGAATGATAGTAGACAAAGGAGCAGAGTCAACTACACATGGCACTTGTTTGCCAGGTTTCACCATGGTACTTATCCAAAGTGACACCGAAGTGGTTTTCACTATTGGAAAAATTATTTCTCTTTACCATTTTCTGGATTATCTAATTTTTTTGGTGTTACCAAGATGCCTATTTGCTAGGTTTTCACCTTGGTAATGATTTTTTTTATTTATGATTTTTTTGTATTTTTGGCTAATTAAGACAAGGGCCTCAGAAGCTATGCGTAGAACTTCTTCAGATGAAGACTATTTATTGGCAAGGACAATGGTTCCCCTTCAGGAGTAGAGAGTTGGTACGCTCCTAATCCAAAGGCTTCTATAACAATATAAGGTCCTAACCAGTTTGGTTCAAACTTTCCTAGTTTTTCTCTGTCTGCTTGATTGTTTGGGTTCTCCATTAACACCAAGTCACCAATGTCAAAGTTTCTGTTCAGGACCTTCTTGTTATAGCTACAGCGAAGGCGATTCTGATATGCTTGGAGATGGTCTAGTGCCTTTTGTCTTCGCTCATCTAGGAATTCTAGCTCATGGAGTCTCGATACTCGTTATTCTTCATCATCAATGTGCCCTTTCAAGGATACCCTCAGGGAAGGAATCTCAACCTCAATAGGAAGAATGGCTTCAAAACCAAATACTAGTGAATAGGGAGTGGCACCAGTGGGAGTACGGATCCTTGTACGATAAGCCCATAAGGTGGGATTAAGTTGTAAATGATAATCATGGCCAACATCATTGACAGTCTTCTTGAGAATTTGAATGATGGTTTTGTTAGATGCCTCTGCTTGGCCGTTACCTTGCGGGTAGTATGGAGTGGAAAAATGATGTTGAATATGAAATTCATCACAAAGATGGCAGACTTCTTGATTCTTAAATTGGCGGCCATTATCAGTGATTATGGATTGAGGGACACCATACCGACAGATATAGTTTAGGATAAACTTAGAGATCCATGTGCTGGTAATGTATGTCATAGGAATAACTTTGATCCACTTCGTAAA
The DNA here is from genome assembly GCA_007258455.2 of Sequoia sempervirens. Classification (NCBI taxonomy): domain Eukaryota; kingdom Viridiplantae; phylum Streptophyta; class Pinopsida; order Cupressales; family Cupressaceae; genus Sequoia; species Sequoia sempervirens. The sequence goes on from VDFB02353754.1 coordinate 92,726, forward strand.
GTACTCAGTGGCAGTGATGATGAATTTATGGCCATTGGATGATGTGGGATGGATCTTACCTATGAGGTCGAGTCCCCATTGGGTGAAGGGCCATGGTGACGTTATAGGACAGAGCTCCTGTGCTAGTGCATGTATCAAGTCTCCATGAACTTGGCATTGGCCGAATTTCTTTATAAAGACATATGAGTCCTTTTCCATAGTAGGTCAATAATAACCCAGTCTCATAATCTTTTTGGCTAAGGTGGGACCGCTAGAATGGGAACCACATATACCCTCATGCACCCCATGCAAGGTTGCTTGTGCTTTAGTAGAATCAAGACATCTCAATAGAGTATTATCTAAGGCGCGTCTATATAGGGTGTCTCCGATAATGGTATATTTGGCTAACTTTCAAAGGAATGTCCTATACTGTTTGTTTGAGAGGCCAGTGGGTATGATTTCAGCATGAAGGTAGTCATAGAGTTCTTTGTACCATGGGGAATCAGGACCAACAATGTCACATACCATTTTAGAATCTAGGATATTGTAGGCTAGGACCAAAAGCTATTCTACCAAAAACTCAAACTTAGGCATGTTGTTAGGAATATCCAGAAGTGATGCAATTGTAGCCATAATGTATACTGCCCTGTTTAAAACATGAGGTATCTGATGAAATTTGACTTTGTCAAGGTAATCTTTAAAGCTATCAGCCATGCATTTGTATGGAGCAAGCTTCTCATCCTTAGTCTCATAATCATCATTTACTTGTCTGATTACTAGTTGAGAATTAGCATATACTTGTAGGTTCTTAATTTTCCACTTGACTGCCATGCGTAACCTTGTCACTAGAGCTTCATACTCTGTTATGTTGTTAGTACATGGGAATGCAATCCTAAATGACTTAGGGATGGAATCACCCTATGGTGTGATAAATAGTATACCAGCCCCTGAGCCATGATTTGTATGTGAGCCATCAAAGTACAATTTCCATGTTATGTTCGTGTCTATTGTGAAGATAAATTCATCAAGAAATTCTGCAACTAATGGATGATCAGCTTGTAATGGTGCATCGGCTAACTAATCAACAATGACTTGTCCTTTAATAGCCTTTCTCTCCACACATTGGATATCATACTCACTAAGTATCATAACCCATTTGGCCAGTCGCCCTGTTAATGCTGCCTTGCTAAGAAGATATTTCAAAGGATCTATTTTAGCAATCAACATTGTTTGATGGTTTAGCATATAGTACCTTAGTTTTTGGGTAGCAAATACTATTACAAGATAGGAACGCTCAATGGTACTATAGTTGAGCTCATAACCTACCAAAGTCTGACTGATATAATAGACTACCCTTTCATGACCTTCATCGTCATTCTGTGCAAGCAATGCTCCGAGTGATGAATGGGTTGTTGTAATATAAAGAATCAATGGTTGTCCTTCAACAGGTGGCATTAAGACTGGTGGTGTGAGTAAATATTCTTTAATTAGTTGAAAAGCCTCTCCACACCTAGCTGTCCATGCAAAGGGTACCCCTTTCTTAAGTAGATGTTGAAAAGGATGTGTCTTATCTACTAAATGGACTATAAATCTTTTGATGGATTATAGTCTTCCTTGTAATGTCCTTAGTTGACTGAGATTAGTTGGTGGAGGAATGTCTATGATTGCTTTAACCTTGGTCGGATCCACTTCAATGCCTCTTCTAGAAATGATATAACCTAATAGCTTTCCTGACTTCACTCCAAACACACATTTCTTAGGATTGAGTCTCACTTTATACTTCTCCAGCCTTTGAAATATCTTGTCTAAAACTTGTAAATGTTCTGCCCTTGTCTTGGATTTACCAATAAGGTCATCGACATAATCCTCCATAAGAGTGTGTACTAGATCATGAAAGATGGTGGTCATGGCACGTTGATAGGTTGCTCCAACATTTTTTGAGTCCAAAGGGCATAACATTCCAACAATACGTTCCCCAAGGACAGGTGAAAGCTTTCTTAGGTTTTTCTTTGGTTGCAATTCTGATTTGGTTATATCCTGAAAATCCATCCATAAGCGACAACATCTCATATCCTACTGTCATGTCTACTATCATGTTGATGTTAGGCAAAGGGAAGTCATCCTTAGGACAAGCCTTGTTGATATCTTTGAAATCGGTGTAGATGCAGATGCACCCTATTAGTTTAGTGAGTGGTACAAGATTGGAAATCCAATCTACATAGTTGATTGATCTAATGAAACCAATGTCTAACAGTTTCTTGAGTTTTGCCTTGACTAGTAAAGCAATTTGTGGATGCATTTTCCTCAATTTCTATTTCATGGTTTGACACCTGGTTGTAAGGGTAAGTGATGTAGAAAAACTTCAAGATCCAACTTAGGCATGTCTACATATGACTAGGAAAAATTTATCTGTCTCTGTGCAAAGAAGTTGTGGAATTTTGGTTGCTCTTTTGTTGTTAATGGCGCTGCAAAATAAACCAGTCGAGGATTCTCTTCTGTGCCTATGTTGATCTCTACTAATTCTTCAACAAGCATGGGTGACTTTTCCTGTGCACCAGGGAGAATGTTCAAACCTCCATCCGTAGGTGCCTCAGAGAGGTTTTCGCCTTTGGATGGGTCTTTTATTTTTACTTTTTCATTGTCTAGAGGTGCCTTTCGGTTTTCACCTAGAGACTCATCCTTTTTATCTTTTTTTTTTTCTTCTCATTTTTGCAACTGGAGGGTTGAACATATTCCCCAAAATATTTTTTGTTGTCCAAGTCAATGGTAAAAATAACCTTGTGATCACCGCTAGGTATGTCTTCTCGTAATCCCAAGAACTCAACAATTGCTTCATCATTCTCAAAAATGTCTAAGACGGGTGTGTCTTGTTGGTCCCAATCAATGAGTTGGGGATAGACTAGGGGCATGTCATCGTCGAAGTTAACAAAGTTTAATGGGGTCAAGGTAAGGAATGAGTTGTTCATATGGTCACAAAAGTATTGTACTAAGTCATGTTTGCTCTTAGGTTTAGATCTAGGTGGATTGAGAGGTGGTCCTAATGCCAAGGTTTGGTTATCTAATAGTGATTTAGCAAAACATCAAAGATTTAAGATAGTTGCTCCAAAAAGTCAGAAGATTTCGAGAGAGATTGGAATGATGAAGAATAGATCAATTTATAAAAAAATGATTATTCGAATGACAAGCCAGGATCGAAAGATCAAGGACCGGTTGAGATCGACTGATTAGACATGCATTATGATAACTGTTAGTAGTGACATGAGTGATACAAATTAGAATTAGAATTAAAGATTAAATAAATGATTTAATCTTCAAGTTTGGTATTCAAAAACAAAAGAATTATCTTTGCATGACAAAGATAAAGATTGATTAAAGCAACTCTCATTCGAATGCACACACAAGGTTTAATTAATTAAATAGGAATATTTAATTAATCTGCATTTACACGCAATTGAGTTAGCACTGAATGATTGAATGATTTGACGAAGAGATTACTCGAGAAAGCTACTCAGACATTAAATCAAGAGTTAACTGAGCGGTTTAAATAGATCTCGAGTCGAGTCAAAGTGAATACTTAGATAATTTGCACAATTATCTAAATATAGAGGAATGCGTTAAAATAGGATTTATGAATTAAATAATTCATTTAATTCAATATTTGATATTTGAAAAATAATTAAATAAATAAGATTTATTTAATTTAAGTAATGAAGGAGTTTAAATGAATAATTAAATAAATTAAGGATTTATTTAATTATAGTTGAAATATGATAGAGGTAAATTAAATAAGAATTTATTTAATTGAAGAAGGATAAGGTTAATTAGTAACATAATTAAATAAAAAGCTTTTATTTAATTAATCAGATAGAATAAAGAAAAGTGTGAATTAATTAAATAATTAAGATTATTTAATTAATAGAAGAGATGAAGACTTTTAGAAAATAATTAAATAATTGACATTATTTAATCATGACCATGGAAATACGAATTATGAAGAAATATTGAAGTCATAGGCTTAGATTAGATTTCGGTGTCTATAATACGCATATACATAGTCACTATAAAAAATTCTTGTGTTACAATCAAAGTTGAAGGACGACTATACTTTGTTCTCTTATAAAAGTATTTGAAAGGTGCTTTCATTTTATTGCGGTTCAAACTGTGGCACAATAACTATCAGGTATAATGAAGAATATATAAGAAAATCGATAGCATGTTATCAATTTCATGATAACATGCCTATCGACACCTTTATGTGAAATCTCATTACTGATGGATCACAGCATCCATTTCATAGTGTTGTGATTTTCTTTTAAAATAAATATATATGTGATGAACCTAAACAAAACAATAAATGGACATATTGGGCAAAATAGAACGAATATGGAAACTGAATTGTATTAGACAAAAGGGTACATAGATTTTGTTTAATATGTTATTTCTTTGAAATTTATTACTTTGGATGTTTTAAATCAACTATGTTTCATTTGAGCTATTCTTAGTCCTTATGAAAGATAAGTGATTGTGGAATAAATGTTTCATTTGTATCTTAACTGAGATTAGATGTTATAGATAAATTAAATGGAGCATCTAAATGAAGTTTTGTTTTATTTTCTGAATATGGAAAACTTGTATGTAAGGACTTGATTTTCTTTTATTATTTAGAATGTATACACATATTTCAATTATGTTCATTTCCACACACATATGTGTACATGCATAAATTTCCCATTTATGCACATGAACATACATGCGGTATACCTTCTGATTCATCTTGAATTACTCGTTGATTAAGATTATTAAACTTTGTTTGTAAATGGAATAAACTGTAGAAATGGAACAATGTTGAGTTGCAATACGAGACTAAATAAAAGATAGACATATGACAAATAGATGAATGGTTATACTAGATTTAAATAGAATATTGGTTGATAATATTGAAATGGAATGATACAAGAATTCAATGGTAGACTGTAGAATACTAGGATATGATGCTAATAGATGGTTTGAAATGGAGGGATACCCCTTTGATATGATGAGATTTTCTTCTGAGAATGGGTGCTAGAGAGTGTAAATTTGATTTTCCAAATCTAACATGAGTTGCATTTTATGTAACATGGGTTTGGCCAAGCTTTGCAATCATTTTTATTTATGGAACAAACTATTATTATTTATCCTCTCTCTGTTGTATTTTCTTACTTACCTAACATGGAACTTGCATATTCTACCTATAGATAGAAATGCATGTAGTTAGGAATGCACAAATTGCACCTTGCAAAATGTATCTCTTGCTAAGTGTTCCATACAAGGTCAGGTATTCTTCAACTGATTGAAGAATTTTGGGGAAGCATTGCTTTGTGGTTGGGTGGAAAGGCAGCTCAACCATGTTCTCATCCACTAGTGGAGGTGAGCTATTATAAAGGAACCATATTAGAATTCTATTTATGTAAATGTATCATTGATGTAACTGATGAGATTTTTGTAATAGATGTAATTGATGTATTTAATGTATTGACTTTAGGTGTTGAGTGCCAAGTCAAATTTGTAAATTGACTATTGACATTTGGAAATGAATATATATTAAATTTTATTTTATTTATTATGGACATGAAATTTCAAAATGGAAATAGCTATGGGATTTATGTCATAAATTTTATATTCATAATGTTAATTTTAAATTTAATTGAGGAAAATCTATTTGGGCATGTTAAATTTTGTATCAGAGCCTAAGATTCAGCTCTAGGCCTATGAGCCCACAATGGTTGAACTAGGAAAGAGTAGACCCTTAACTAGATTTGAGTTGCCTAGAAAATAACCAATCTGAATTGGTTGCAGGAAATCAGAAGGTCCAAGTCGGGAAGAAAGAAGGGAAAAACTATTAGGGATTTGAAAAAGCTAGTCGTTATTGAAGAAAATCACAAACCCGAGAACCAACCCGAGATTCCTAACAATGAAACTCTAGCACACACCCTCACATGTCTCAAGTTGGAGAGAGGAAAAAATATTGATGATTCCAAAAGAACTCCTAAGGCTAGGAAACCCTCTGCATTTAGAGATTGGCCAATAGGATGTGGACCAAATGCACCTCTATTGACTAAAGAGGAGAGGGAGTGATTGCACACACATCCTACCTCACCTAAGAGGGAAGATTCATATGAGGATCCATAGGTATCTCTTTTTGATACTAAGGGAACTACTTAGAGTGGAAAAAAACTTTTGTAAAAAGGATCAATGTAAATAGAAAATTTAATATAGTAAAGAAAGTCCTTTTTGTTGTTCAAGATCACAAATGTGAAGGCTTTTCTTGATGTGAATGCGAATGAATGTGTATATCTCTTCTAGATTACATATGTGTAATGTATTGTATAGATGCAATAGTTTAAATATAAAACATTGTGTTAGGATACACTAAACATAATTATGATGTAGGTCAAGTGTGAGTCACTATGGTGACCATTAGATAAGAAGCAAGCAATAGCGGACATGACAATGGGCCAAGGAAGAGGCTAGGACAAATCATGGAACTCTTTAATTGGAAAGAAACCTGAATGGACCATTTGGAACAAGATGTCCAAGCGGTGCGGGAAAATTAGAATCTTAGGAACGAGGTACCTGACCAAGTAGAAAGGGCCCAAGGAAATCCTAATCAAGGTTGAATTGAGGAAGAACTGGAAAAGGATCTTAAGAAGGTAGCACCACCAAAATTTTATGGCAAGGCCATTAGAGATGGGGCTAAGGCCTAGATCATAGAGATGGAAAAAAAATTTGGGCACCACAACTTGTCAGACTAAACCAAGGTTGCTTGGGAAACATATCAATTGTTTAGAGAGGCAACTACTTGGTGGGACAATGAGAAGGAAGAGGGGAGACTTCCACAAGAGGAGATCACTTGGGAGTTTTTCCTCCAATATTTTAAGAAGAGATGGCTGCCACAAATTTTCTTCGACAAGAAGATGATTGAATTTTAGAATCTAACCCAGGGTGGCCTGATAGTAGTTTAGTATTGGGAGAAGTTTACCAACTTTCTCAAGCATTTCAGATTCAAAAGTTTATATTTGGAATAAGACCCCACATTGGAGCTGAAGTGGATCTTCACAATCCTCTTAGTATGGTAGAAGATTTTGAGAAGGACATTAAGCAAGAACACAAGTTGTAGCAGTTGTCCAATTTTCACAAAGGTTCAGATTCCAAGCTTCAGTTAAAAAAAAAAAGGTTTTAGAAGGGTGATGGATAGAAGGGAAATAAGTCCCATCAGATTAGAAATTTGAAGAGGGAAGGTGACGCTCTAGAAAAGGAAGAAGGCAACCAAGGTGGAAGGAATAAAATGGCTAACAAGATCAATGACAACTATAACAGTAATCAGGGGTACTCAAAAGAAGATAGGCTCAGAGGTTGAAAATGACCATGTGATAGGTGTTACACTTATGGGGGAGACCATTATGCATCTAATTTTCCTCAAGAGTTGAAGTCATGGAAGGAAGGAAATTGAAAATATACCCCGCAACACAAGATCCATGCGGCAGTGGATAACATGCAAGCATAGTACCAAGCTTCTCCAATACGATTGACGGTGAGCTCTATGGCTGAACTATTTCTATTTTGATAGATACTAGAGCTACTAAGTGTTTCATAAATCCTAGAATGATTTCTAAGCTTCCCATTTGAATTAGATATCTAGAAAATTCATGGTCTGTTCAGTATGGGAATTAAGCAGAGTGGGAAGTATATTCATGTTTCTTTTGTAGTGAGTTAGAACTTCCCAACTTCTTGACCCAAGTTGAACTTTACATGGCACCATTAGGGTCCTATGATGTAATCTTGGGAAACAACTGGTTAATTGAGCACAAATCTATTGTAAATTGTGAGGATAAGATGGTGAGTTGTATGGATAACAATGGGTAACCGATTGAGATATAGGGGATACAACGACCCTTGGAGCTTAGGTAGATCTTAGCTATGCAAATCAAGAGAGCTCAGAGGAAGGGTTGTGTCATATATGCTGTGAATGTCAGTGAACTCAATAATGAGAAACCATACCTAGATGATTACCCAATCCTTAAGGAATTTTGGATGTGTTTCCTAAAGATCTCATCAAGATGCCTCCAAAGTGAGAACTTGATTTCTCCATTGACCTAGTGCTAGGATTCGAGCCTTATTCTAAGGCCCCATACAAGATGACCACCACAAAGCTTTATAAATTGAAATCCTAGCTATAGGAGCTACTACACAAGGGGATTATTAGAGCTAGTGTATCACCAAGGGGAGCACCAGTTATCTTTGTGAAAAAGAAGGATGGAACCTTGCATCTGTGTATTGACTATCAGATGTTGAACAAGGCGACTGTCTAGAATCGCTACCATCTTTTGAGGATCGATGAATTATTAGATTAGATGGAGGGAGCAACAATATTCTCAAAAATAGATCTCAGATCTTGATACCATTAGTTGAGGATAAAGGAAAAATATATTCCAAAAATGGCTTTCAGAACTTGATATGGAAATTATGAGTTCATCGTTGTACCATTTGGGTTGAACAATGCACCCAAAACCTTCATGAATCTTATGAACAATGTATTTTGGGACTGTTTGGATGATTTCGTCCTAATATTTAAAGATGAAATTTTGTTTTATTCCAAGTCTATTGAGGATCACAATCAACACTTGAGGATAGTGTTATAGCGTTTGAAGGAAAAGAAGCTTTTTGGAAAGCTATCCAAGTGCTTGTTTTATCAAGACAAGGTGCACTACCTAGGTCATATTATCTCAGCTAAGCGAGTCTCTATAGACCTTGAGAAGATAAAAGAAATTATGGAATGGTTGGCACCTCATAGTGATATGGAGGTGCAGAGCTTTAAGGGCCTTGCCAGATATTACAAAAAAATTATGCAAGGGTTTTCTAAAATTGCAGCTCTGATAACATCTCTCCAAATGAAAGCAAAAAGGTTTGAGTGGATTGAGAAGTGTGAACAAGCTTTCCAACTCCTAAAGGAGAAACTCATAGCAACACCAATGATAATTATTCCAGATCCCAATGGTCAAATTTTAGTGATCATGGATGCTTTAGGATATGGAGCAAGAGCAATGTTAATGCAAGAAGGGAAAGTAGTGGTGTATGAGTCTAGGAATATGAAGTAACATGAAGTAAATTACACACCACAAGTTCTGGAATTAGCAGCTATAGTGCATGCCTTACAAATGTGGAGGTACTATCTTTTGGGAAAGATAGTTGAGCTGCAAACGGATCATTTGGGATTGAGATACATCTTCACTCAACCAAACCTCATGCAAGACAGGGGAGATTGCTAGAATTCCTTAGTGAGTATAATTTTAGAATTGAGTATATAAAAGGAAAGGAAAATCAAGTGGAAGATGCTATTAGTAGAAGAAAGCATCTGGAAGCCATGACCTCTACAAGACCTAATTTGAGGTAGTAGGTGATGCAACACTTGCAAGTTGATGAGCATTATGAAAGAGTGAAAAAGGCTCTAGAAGAGAATCTGTCAGATCATCGATTTGATGGGTACGAATTTGAATCAGATGATATATTGAGATACCAAATATTCTAGATTTAGGAAAGCTTAGGAAGCTGGTCCTAGAAGAAGCCAACAATGCACCATATTTGGGACACCCCAGAGTTACAAAGATCACAAAATTGAAAACTTTGTATTATTGGCCGAAACTCAAGAAGGAAATAGTGGAATATGTATCCAGATGCTTGGAGTGTCAATGAGTCAAGGTTGAGCATGTGCATCCAGTAGGGCTTCTTTACCCTCATGATATACTTGAGTACAAATGGCAAGTGATCAACATGGAATTTATGTAGGGGTTACCTCTAAGCAAGAACAAACATGATGTCACTCTGGCAGTATTCGATAAGTTGACTAAGGTGGCACATTTTATTCCAGGGAACCTTAAGGATGGATCGTTGACCTTGGCCAATTTTTTTTCCAAGAGATCTTCCATTTACATGGAGTTCTAGAGACCATTATATCCGAGATAGAGATACACAAATGACATCAAGGTTGTGGACAACCTTGAATGCAACATTGGGGACTAAGATAAACTTCAATTCAGCCTACCATCCTTAGACTAAGGGAAAACTTAGAGAGTGAAACAAGTAGTAGAATATCTCCTTCGCATGTACTGCATGGATCAACAGTACAAATGGGAAGAGTATCTACCATTGGTAGAATTTTCTTATAAAAAATCCAATCATGCATCCTTAGGTATGGCACCTTTTGAGGCTCTTTATGGGTGAAAGTGTTGTACTCCTATTAGTTGGGACAAATTGGAAGAAAGGATCATAGTGGGTCTTGAAATGCTAAAAGTGATGGAAGAGCAGATGAGACTCATTAAGAGTAGACTAAAGGAGGTGACATATAGACAAAAGAGTTATGCCGATAGGAATAAAACCTTTAGATAATTTGCAGTCAGGGACATGTCCTTTTTAATAGTCAAGTTGTATAAGAGCTCTATTACCTTTGGAAAATCATCCAAGTTGGCTCCAAGATACATGGGTCCGTTTGATGTGTTGGAAGTAATCAAATCGATTGCATACTGAATTGCTCTACCACTTGCTCTAGCTCGACTCCATAATGTGTTTCATGTTTCTCTGCTTAAATTGAACCACCCAGATGCATCTCGTATACTTGATTGGAATTCTATACATGTGGAGGATCTAAGAATGGTGCTAGTGGAGCCCATTAGAATTCTGGATAGATGTAATGTCAAATGAAAAATAGGGACATTGTTCAACATAAGGTCCAATGGGATCTATATTTTGAGGACAATGATACATGGGAGGATGTGGAGGAAATAAAATTATCTTTCCCCCATTTGCTTTCTAGAAAGACTATTGATGGTTTAAGTTAAATAGTATTGCTTGAAATTTTGATTAGTATGTTATGATGTTTTGGATTGAAAGCAATATGATTTAATAAACATATGTGAATCAATTTTATTTGATTGGAAATTGGGGAAATGTCTCTTTCTAGTGGGGAAGGATGTCATATATCAATTTAATTGCTTGCATTAAATAATATTGAGTAAATTGAAATATTTGAAAAATGGAATTTATCATTTATCATTTATGGATTTGATAAAATGTAATGATATAACTAAAAATGAATATCTTGCAATTTTATGATTTACGAAAAATATTCCATAAGATTATCAATTAAAGGTTACTAATAAGTGGGCAAGTGTAAGAATGTGTTTGCAAGATCAGGTTGAAGGATGATAACTTGATTGAGGTAGGAACGCTTAGTTAGATGACCACAGTAAGCAAGAATGGAATCTGGAATCTCACACACCATAGTAGACCATGATATCTACATTTGTTTGTAATTGAAAAATATCATTTTATATTGTGTGAAATCATAATTAACGAAAGAAGAAATCTTGTGAAATCAATGAATTTAGTGCATTCTTGTCTTACCCTGTCTATTTCAAAATTGATATTGAATGATATTGGAAATGAATTCTATCATATATACAATTATCATATGAAAAACAATTGTGTGATTTATTCTTTTGATGAACTTGAAAATGGGCTTTTGAATAAGGAAATGAGATCAATAAAATAAAATAATATGTATGTTTGCAAGTCCCTTCATAAAAATAATGATATGTATATATATGCATGAATATATGTATACATATAGATACATATATGGGTGAAATTATATATATAAGTATATAAATATATATACATAAATAAATTTATTACCATGGGTTTTATTTTTATGAATTCGTGCTTAAATTTTAAATCCCATAATGAATGGGATAGGGGCCGACCCCCCTTGCATGTTAGAAAGTAGTAGACATCGCTCAAAAAATAGAGGGAAGTGGGCAACCAAGTAAAAGAATATGAAAACTGAAAATTAAAGATCACTATCCCCAAATATAGAAAGGAGACATTTAGAATGAGATTTGAGTAGATAATTTAGAAAAAAAAGAGAGTAGGAGATCAAGATAGAAAATAAATAGAGGAGGAAAAAGTAAA
>VDFB02353755.1:0-22602 GCA_007258455.2 Sequoia sempervirens
AACACACCTTCAAAATTGTAAGACCTAAAACATAACTATCGAGAAACGTGGAGCAAAAACATTTCTCCCAGACACCTTTGCAATACACAATCACACACTGGTGAACATAACTTATTTTGTACAAGGATCCAGCACACCAACTCTTGACTATAACATTTCTGAACACTTCTCACCAATATATCTGAATCACATGTTGCAAGCAAATCTTCAACCTAGAAGAAATGCAGAGCAAAACTAGAACACAACTTTGTAACCCAGAACACCACTACAACACACTATTTCCTCTTTTTATCGAATTTTCTTAAAAGCACTTGGAAAAAAAGCACCAAAGACACATCCTCATCATCTTCAATACTTCCACAACCATAGACAGAAGCTTATCAAAATCAACACTAGAGGTTGACTCCAGTAGCTTTACTAATGACAACATAATACAACTAACTCATTCAACTACAGACATCAATGACAACACACGCTTATTGACATCAATGACAATACTAACTACTCATACTTGCAACTATATTGACATGTTTAGAATAAATGAATAAATTATTTTAATTTAAATTAAGAGTAGTATTATTTATCTTTATTTTATTTTTGTATTATTCTTTAATTCATAATTTACAAGTTGATGGGAGAAAAATGTATACATAATTTTTTTGATCTCTTCTTTTATAAATTTTTGTTCCTATTGTATATGTATTATCCTAATATGACTCAAATGTTATGTATGATAGAGCCTCTAAAATTTTGTAGATTTTGATCACCTCCTTGTTTGACCATGATTGTAAGCTCTGTATTCAAGGTTGGGGTTAAGGTTTTGGTCTATGAACCCTTACGTAATAAATATTCTATCCTAAGACCCTTCAAGGGTTTTAATCTTATGTTGACTTGCTATGGCCGGTCATTGGTAGCTTAAGTCACTACTTGAGCCCTTGAATACATAGCATTACCAACCTCCTTTGTCTAGGGATGTTGGTCACCCCACCCATTTTCTGACTTAAATAATCCCTAAAGTCTGGCAAAATATTTTCTTGTAAAAGGCTTTCAAGAATAAGTCTCTAGCCAAGGGTCCAATTCTCATCGGCCTAGCAATGGCCTCATTTTAAAGCTAACTTTGTTTCATGTGCAAGTTGAGGAACCACCAGATCTCGAGATTAGATCCTAACCACTTCCTGTTGGCTCGTTGGATTAAGTTGTTCATGAGTTAAGAGTCGCAGGGTCTACGAGATAAGGACGTGTGTCCTAGTACAGTAGTGGGACCCAGCTTCCACTAGTGGTCATGTCATGAAGGCTCAATCTAATGGCAATGATTGATTGTTGGGAATAATATCAGTCATACCCCGCTTGCTCGCCAAGAAAAAGTGATGGCTTGTTATAAATTGTGTGGTCTATGAGCTCATGACACATGTCTTCATCCGTTTTCCCAGAGCAAGGAGTAGGGCCCATAGACAAATGATGTGGCTCCCAACTTGGATAAATTTCATGGGTCAAAGATTGGTGGGAAATGGCCTCATGAGATTCAAACCCTGTTGACTCATTGGGAACAGTCTAATTTTCCACCTCATCAAAATATCAAAGGTCGATATTCAAAGAAAAAAAACATGCATGTGATAGTCATTTTGTTTTGCAACCAGCGAGTGCATTAATGGTGTACATGCTCTTCAGGAGAGATCAATTGGGTCTTGATGTGTGTGAAGAATTAATTATCAAACATTATGAGGAATGATAGGTAGATCTCCAAGTACCTGGATGATTAACAGTGATGAAGTGAACGCCAATGATTAATTACCTACTCAAATGTGTGACGCCAAAATTGATGATCCAATATTATCAAATTTTCTCGATAAATACGGATTGAATGGTTGTCATTTTCGCCATTGCAATCAATAGTTAGCATTTTTTGAATTTGTGTAGAGAGTGAAGAGTGTTCCATTGTGAGTTTGAGAAGTTGTTGAGCTGAGAAGATGAGCAAGCCAGTTACTTCTATGTTACCGGTAAGAAGGTCTCTGAGGTTCAACATGCCAAAACATCATGGCAATGTCCCAGAGCATGAGCATAATGTACCTTAACGCATTCCATCTATGAAGGATAAGGGAAAAGAGGAATCCCATGGTGAGGAGCCTACACTAATTTCCACCAGGTGCAGCAGTAGGTTGAGGAACCAAGGTGTCACTACAGAGACGGCGAAGGAGAAAGGTGAAAGGCCCGCATAGTTCGTATCAGGAGTGCAAAGAAAAATAAGGTATGGTCGAGGCTCCTATGGAAGATAGAGCTCCCCAATTGCCATCATGGATAGTCCTTCTAACAGTTCAAGGGAAACAGACTCTGGTTATCAGAGAGATCTTGTGATGTTGAATTAACTAGAGGCCCCGGGAATGGAAGTATTATCAGTCCCACTGATATTTGTAAAAACTTTGAGTGGGCATGATGGCTATGTACCTGGTAACAAAAAAGATGGAGATGGAGTGGAAGTTGCTTCCCCGTCTCCTACAAGGACGCGTAGTGGGCATGTGTACCATGGGTTGGGTTCTGGTGTTGGTTCTTCTTCTGGTTAATTGAAATGGTGTGTGGGTTTTGTAATTTTGTGATGATGATCAAATCACTGTGGTTGTTTTCTTTTGTTCCTTGCATATGTTGCTAGTTTTTTGGTTTTCATGCTGACTATGGACATTCAAGGCCAATATAATGAGGATTTTTTTAACATGGATATGGGATGTGATGCCCAGCTGGCGGTTCAAGGAAAATTTTGGCAGCATTTGCATTTTACTTTTGATGGTGGTTACCAACTTTGTGTCCCCATACTCAACAAATGATTGCAGGAGACCATGTGGGGAATTTTGAAATGAAATTCAAATTGGTGCTAAAATGAAACATTCTAGAAATGTAATTGCATTTGAGTCAGGTGCTTGTTTCTCCCTTGTGCTATAAAAGGAATTTCATGGCTCATTGCAATGGGTTTTGAAAATTTTAAGTCTAGTATATGGTCTAGGTAGAAATTTTGTCTGGAAAGGATGCCAATGAATAGAACTGTCGAATCATCTTGGCTGTGAATCTTATATGTAATTATCTTAAGGTAGTTTTACAGAAATTACTGATATCGAAACAAATCTTATATCCAAAAAATTTACTCTCCTATCGTAAATTTCTACAAATTATGAATGAAATATCAAGGGTATTTTTGTTTATCATTGAATGCTTATTTGAATGTGTGTCCTTGTTTTTTCTTTGACTCAAAGAGTTGATTAAATGATTGAATAGGGTCACAGATTTGTGAGAATTTGCAAAGGATCTGGTAAGAAGTCATGTTTTAGGAATTGTGAG
This sequence comes from Sequoia sempervirens, assembly GCA_007258455.2. Taxonomy (NCBI): domain Eukaryota; kingdom Viridiplantae; phylum Streptophyta; class Pinopsida; order Cupressales; family Cupressaceae; genus Sequoia; species Sequoia sempervirens. The sequence goes on from VDFB02353755.1 coordinate 3,325, forward strand.
TTTTCATGATGAAAGGCATTGTGAAAATAGTCCCTTATTATCAGAGTTAAAGAATTCGTGTATTACTGATTATTACATGTTCAACTCCATTGCCCAATCAATGAAACACCAATCTATTTGTCAGAAGTTTACTATTGAATGTGTTGATGGTTCATCCAACCATGGACTTAGAATGAGAATAAAAATTCATTTGAAATTTGTCAATCATGAAGCATGTATTTGAAATACTTCTTGGTTCCTGGTGAATAAATGATTATTTACTTAAAGATCAGCCAAATCTTTAGTGGATTATGTTTATTTCCAAATTACAGGAATCAATTTGTGCATTGAAGTGTTCTCCACCAAATTAATCAAAATGAACACAGCAGGGAACACCCTCCTAGGTCCCACAAAGCCTAAAGTGAAGGAGTAAAAGATCTTAGGATCCTTTACTTGTTAAGTTGTTCATTCATCTTGAGGATTCTTTATTATAGGAGTTGGCTAAGTTCTTTAGAGAATTCTAAGGGTGTATTGGAAAAAACACCAACAATGTATACCCTTTATAACTAATTTACCCTATGCTTGATATCAAGAATAGATATGTACCCTATACAACATTGCCACAAGACCTTGTCCTAATTCAAATTGAGCACCAAGTTAGAGTCTTTAAGTACAAGCTTTACATCATTAGTTTATGAGTCAAATCTCATTTGTATATTACACTATATAGAGACCCAAATAAGTGTGTACTACACAATCCACTTATCATCGAGGTATCTTTATGCCATGTTTTTTCCAACTTTGTTCATCAATAACAAGGATTGACTAGTTATCAAGGAAGTTTCCACAATTTCCCTTTACACACCAGCAATCTCCTTAATGTGTTTCTCAACACCATCCATCTTTAGACACACATGTGAACAAGTTCTATAGATTCATACCTATGTAGAAGAAATTTATGTACAACCAAGACTAAACCTCACTAAGAGGACTATATTGCAAGCATCACCCCATTTGAGAGTATTCAATATTTTATGGGTAGCTCTATGATTTTATAGATAATGTTGATTCAATAAGTGATCCCAAATTATGACCATCAATTGCATTCTATGATTGACCATCCTTTATTGAATACGAAGATTGATATAAAAAGCTAAGCTACTCTAATCTTCTATAGTTCAATTGTAAGTCATAATCTCAAACTTTTAATTAGGTTTGATTTTATTTACTATTTTTTATTAGTTAATAAGAATAAATTAGTGTAAGATTTATTTTCTTAAATTTTGGTAAACTCTAACATTTCAAACCTACCTATTTTTTGCTCTAAGGTTTTATCTTTTTTTTTATATCTAATTTTTTAAATCTATTTTTTTAAATTTACCCATATTTTATTCAAATAACATTTCTCTATATCAAATTGATCCTTCTATCTCTTCACTCATGATGAATGCATAAAATTCACTTAATGGTTATACACTCTCTTTGTGCATGTTTCATCAAGATGATACATAAATAATGATTTGTTGGACGACGATTGCATATCTATGATGCTCTAATTTTTTATGTCTCTTATCTAACACTTGTTTGATTTTTTCTCCTTTTGATTTGTGCTAAATTTTTATGTCTCTTATCTAACATTTTCTTGACAATGTTTCCACATGTAGTAGCTTGGATTTTCTTGATGATGTTTCTAGATGTACTAAGATTCTAATATATTTATCTTCATTACATATATATGGTGCTATCTCAATAATTATTTCATTCCAAATACATTTGATTGCACATTTTTCACAATGGTATAGTATGTTAGCTTTAATGTCTATATTATATTATATCACTATTTAAAAAATGCTTGTAAATGTACCACGATTTAGTAGATGTCCCAAAGTGTGTTTCCTTCATGTTTTACATCCTTCATCCTTTAGTATTCATTCCTTCAAACCTATAATGGAAAATCATTTAATTGATAAATTAATAAATATTGTATAGATGTTAATATTCATGTATCTACTATTTATGGACTTTTTTCATCATAAATCAAATAACAGTGTCCACAATGCATGGATAATTGATGAAATTTCTTTGTCTTACCTTTCACATGATTTTGTAATGCTTAATGATGATGTTATTCTCATAAAAATTGTCATAGAACCATCAATATTACTAATAGTTCACTATTTTTGATAAATTGGTTCAAATTATTTATAATAATTTACATAACATTAAAGATCCAATGCTTGATACATTTAGTGATTACAAAGATACATTTTTACTTTTCAAATCAATTTTATTTTTATATTATAATCACATGCATGGTGATATAGGTTCTTAATAGATATGTTTAGACAAATCTTGGTTGATGAGGCTTTACAATGGTTTAACATTTCCCTACTTATTATAATGCATTCATTAATCTTGTGTTTCCTTAATTGAGTACTCTTCTCCTTTCCCCAGAATGTGCTTGAATAGTGATATTTATCTTTCAACATTTAGTGGTCTTTCCCTACGAGGTCTTATGAATTCATCTATAGTTCCTAATAATACATCATTCTTAGATAGCTATAATTATTCTACCATATAACCTTTTATACCTTCTCATGATTCATCATATTTTGAGGAACACAATGTATGTGACTATCATGGTATCCATTATCAAACATGAGAAAATATATGGCATGGAGATAAATCAAGAATAAATTCATTTTGATATAATTTAATGTCAATTTGGCTCACTTAAGTATGGTTTCTAATACATTGGTGATCAATAATCAGTCCATTATACATCTTCCTCAACATTTATTACTATTTATCATGGGCCTTTGCAATTTCATGATGGTATTTGAATTCCCAATATGATCTTGGAGGTGTTCTAAATTTCCATAAAAATTAGTTCCTCTTTAATCCTCTTTTAATATTGATGTTTTTTCTCATAGAGGAATATATCTAAAGTACTCTAATGACTATTTCACATAGAATTTTTGACCTTATATGTTAGCAATAGGAAAAAAAGGGTGGTTGAATAAATATTTGTGTGATAAGCATCACATAATCCATTGATATTTGTATACTACACATCTACCAGTGTGCTTGAAGAGAAGATTTGAGTAGTATATAGACAAAAGAACAAAATAAAGAAAGTTTCCTTCCCAATAGAGAAAGATCTAAAATAATATTGATTTATCCTTGGAACCACTTAGAAAAATTCAAAAGGAGAGGAGGAACAACCCCAATAAATTATTTGGATAAAATATCTTGGTTATTGATTGGGAAAGCAAATATGGATCACATCATTAGAACAAAGTAATGATTTATATGTTTTACCCAGTATAATAAAAAAAGGATGACAATACATGGTTAAAGATGTAATAATAGATAATGGGAATGTTAATAGTTACAAGGATAGCTAGTTAGTTTTTTTTTTAACAAGTAACCTAATGTACACAAGCTACATGCATGAAAGGAATATAACAATAATGGGCATAATCTACACATTCTTAATTCTATTGTGTTTAATAGGTTAAGAATAAATTATTCTTTTTAATAATGGATAAACATATGATCTAGGATGATTCACCAAACATGGAACTTATGATTACACTCAACCATACTCATGTATTGCAAAATTATGGGGATACTTCTCATGTTTATGATACAATAGAGAAACTCCTACTTAATCTAGGGAATACAAAGATCCATATATATGCTCTCTAAAATGTGGCACATGATTTAGTAGTGTAACATAATTTATAGAGAGACTAACACTTTTGTTGTAAAATTTCCTCACTCAATCAACCTTCAATTTCTACAAAAGCTCCATACGATTCAAATATACCTTCTAGAAAAATTTCAACACTTAACTCAAAAGTATGTGTGTATCATCATACTAATAGTCATTATATAGTCCTTAGATAGAATAGTCAACATGACAAACAAGTTGGTGCCTACAAGGCTTGCAACATGCCAAGTCAACTATCAAGCCATCAATGATGCGATAGCTAGGAATGAGGAAATAATCTATGAAAGTATTCCACTTCTCAAGGGTATGGTTCAACTTCCTAGAAATTTTTTATCTCCACAACATGATTCTTTGTGAACAATATATAACAAGTGTGTGACCTATTTTGGACATTAGTAAAAATAGTTGTAATCATAAACAGAATATGTAGAAGATAAACAAATATACACCTTTCTTAAGGGTATGTCATGTACAAAATAATTATCATAGTAATATTACATTCTTTATTTAGTTTTATATCTCTTTATCTCTATTTGAATATTTTTTGTTGATAATCTTTTGTTTATGTTGTAACTTATTTGGATTCATATATATGAAAAAAAAAATCACCTATAATGATGGAAATTTTATAATAATATGAAATAAGTTGGGAATTTAGTGGACAATACCTAGTGAGAGATTGGTTGAATTGCAACCAGTAATAGCCATAAGAAATAAACATAATTTAACAATTATTAAGAAACACACAATAGCTTTTGTACTAAAAATGGAGAGATCTTATAATTTGACAATCTTTGTGGATGAGATGCATTCCTTCAACTCTATTTTATTGATTTTAATTCAACCCATATGTAAATTTATAAAATTGAACTACGAAACTATAGTTCCCATAAAAAATTGAAGATTCACCACGCCTATTTCCTACTTGAAATTTGAAATGGGGTCAAATAAGGATAACTTAGCTACAACATTAAAAATAAAACTAGAAAATTATTAAATTTTGGTACCTAGCTTAGTGGGATCATAACTACTATATTTCTAGGTAAAAATCAAGCATGCAATGAATACATTTAAAAAAATCCAATAGATATATCTTTACTTCCATGGAGGGTCCCCCTCCTAAGGCATCTAAGGGAAAAATATGCTCTAAATACCTCCAAAAATGTAGATTATGAAGATAAATTTACCAATAAAATATATTTTTATTATTTTGTAGATTCATCCATATGATCGTAGATTTCAATTGGATATGTCGTCCCCCCTTACTTTAATGTTCTAAAAAAAATTAGGAAACTTTTTACCAACATGGTTCCTATTGAACCAATTACCTTTGTGAGCAAATGATCTTACCTATACCACAAGGTGGAGAGGAATCTATAGGTATTTTTAGTTTCTTGAAAAAATCCTTAATGACTTAATGATCTGATTTCATTATTATGTTTGTTTCTACATTCACTTCTACACTATTTCGGTATTCAATGTCATCAATGATGTCCAAAATGAAGCAAAATATGGACACATGTGGTAACTCAACATTGAATATTGGATGCATTTTAGAGAGAAGTGGATAGATTAAGCTCAAAAGTTCTCACCAATATTTTTGAAGATGGTATATAGGGACCATATTGAAGGGTTGATTTTTTTGTGTCTCATCTTGTAGCCTCATTTTCTCTAAATGAAGCTAAATTTTGTCACTAACTTGAAATTAGTGAGAATTGTAATGACAATCATGTCACTCCTTATACTTTTGGTTGGTGTGCTTTAATATTGCATGAACTTGCTTCTAGATGCACACGGTTGAATTTCTCAACAAAATTGGATGCCTTGTCTATCTCCTTTTAGGAATGTGGTGATGTATCTTTCAACATGATGGGAAATTCTATAATAATAGGCGGAAAAGGTTGATACCCAAGTCAAACTTTGAATAGTCTACATCTTCTAGACCTATACAATACACAATTGTATTAATGTTCTAGACTTAGTGTAGGAATTTATCCCATGTGTGGGGATGTTTAGATTTACATATTTGTAGAATTTGGATGATGATATTATTCACCACTTCCTTGTTCCCATCTATATGAGGGTGAAATAAAGTGGACTCCATTAATCTAGTTTCCATCATAGCCCATAGTGATGACTATAATTTTCTAAGGAATCTATTATCCCTATCAAGATGATATTGTGTGGTAGACCAAAATGGACCCAAACATACTCAAATTAAATTTTGATATTGTCTTATATGAAGCTACCATTACATGACCACATAATAAATTTATCTACCACCATATACACAATCATATCCATGTTTTTATTTCTTGATAGAAATTTATGCAATATTGAATCTATAGGGTGATATAATGATGAAGTCTTGGCTGAAGTAGTACTTTTATAGAATATGAGTTGTATTATTTATCCCCAAAGTGTTCTAAAACACAACTTTAGTGTTCCTTCCAAATTATATTCTATCATTCCCCATTAGGGACACAAAAATTTCCCATGTGGTAGAGAGTTTCATCTTATAATTAGTATTCAATGACTTTTTTTCAATCTATGAATATTTGGTGGTAGATATTTACAAATTCATGATTAGTGTAGTAGAATAATTGAGTCCATTATGTTGTTTTGTTTCTACAAGATTCCAACATTGTTTCTATGGCTATAATTTTATGTCAAATAATCTATAAATTTCTTATTCATCCCCTTCTCATGGTAAATGTTGAGTTGAAATTTCTAGAGGTAGGTCAATGCATTTGATGTTGATCATTTGTAACTTTTCTTACAGTGTTTATATGAATTTAGGAGGCTTTTTATATATGTGAATGATGATATCTTTACCCAAGATATAGTGCTTCCACTATTTACAAGATCAAATAATGGCATACAAATCCTTGCCATATGTAGGATATCTTTGTATTGTATCAAACAAAGGTCTCACTTTGGTAGGGAATTGGATACCTTTATTGGAAAATAATTCTTCTAAGTGCATATTAAAATTCATCTATCTCAATTTCAAAGTCATATTATAGATCTATAAGAGCTAATACTTGGTGTTGAAAATAATTTTTGATTAATGTTAATGTTGTGAGATGGAGGTGTATATGTATGTGGAGGACAAGTGACTTGTAAGTTTGTGAGGGGAGACGGATTAGGAGATATGAGATTTGAATGTACAAAGCTGAAGGGAATCCCAATGGAAATACCTAAGGAAGTGTTGACATTGCTAGTAGGTTGTATGGTTGTTGTAATAGTTGGATTGGTGTATGTTGGAATAGAGGTTATGGTTGTGGAAGGAGGAATTGGAATTCCACCTTGAATTTGAGTATACCTAAAGCTTGAGCACTACTAGTTATCATAGGGACATGTTTATTAATGACATGAGCTAAGCTACGAACAATCTCTATTCCTTGTTCATTTTCAATTATTATCCTCATGTTATCTATCATAGGGACCGCATTCAGAGCATTACATCTAGAAATTACCGAATCTCTCAATTTATCAAGTTCTTCATCCATTCTTCTAAGGTTCTCATGAGGGACATTACCGATCACTAATCAACATCAGTCACATTAGGTGTAGGTAGGGAAGTCATGGGAAATAACATGTTAAGGGTATGATCGATAAAGTGGGTTGACTAGTGTGTCAACACTAAGGAGTGAAAGAGTTAGAAAATGCAAGATCTGACGGGCGAAAGTGATGTATCATTTAGATGACATGAGTCCACATCTCATGATAGTATTGAAATATGACACCAAGTTGTGAAGCTCATAAGTTTCACAAACCCAAGGACAATAAAATGATGTCTTTTAGATGCAATTTTGAATTCAAACAATGCATTGAATTTGACCAATTATGCTTAATATGAAAATTTTCAAATAACAAAAATTTAGGAAACTAAAACAGTAAATTGAATACAAAAACATAGAAGGCAAAAACAACAATTTTAATGCTCAAAAATTTAGAAAAGGCCCTGATCAGGGACTCATTCGCCCATGGGCGAATGGGTATCACTTTAGTTTTTTTTTAAATTAATTTTCAAGTTTCTAAGATGGTTTTTGTGGTTTTTCAAATTCTGGTTCCAGGCAGTGAGTTACAGTTCAAATTTCTATAAAATGAGGTCTAAATGCAAGTGAAAAATAGTGCTAAATGACAAGTAAAAATACCTAATTAGAGATGCAATTTTGATTCAATTTTGTAATGTAAATGAATGATGATGCAATGTTATGTAAACACTATGCATAATGACTGATATTTTTAACTTTTCCAAAATTTAAAGGATGCAAAAATGCAAACCTAAAACTCTAAATGATGATGTAGGGGCATCGCTACATTTTCACGTTTTGGTTTTATTTTCAGTTTTTGGTTTGCATATAGTTGGTGATGATGTGGCACTTCATATTTGGCTATGAACCCTCTTTTTTTTTGGTTTGGTATCAAACTTCCATTGGGTAGCGATGAGATGTTGGGTAGTTGCATCAATCAAAAAGGAATAGGTAAGGCATAACTGACCGGGAGGAGGAAGGAGTTAATCGGCTTGAGGAGGATCATCAGCTGGGTAAGGAGCAAAAAAAGAAGTGTAAGAGGAAGCCATCAATTTAGCTCTGGGAAGCTTGCCTAGAAGAAACGGTTCTTGGAAATAAGAAGGAAAAAGGTCGTAGTTTCTGTGTGAGAATGGATGGGAGATTGGGGGAAAATGTTGATCCAAGAAAAGACTTCAAGCAACTATTTTGAGGGGAAATTTTCTTTGCCTAAGAGACATCTAGGTTGAGAGAACCAATGGGGAAGAGTCGGAAAATAAAGAAAGAAATCGATTCCTAGGAGAATCGACTCATTATATTCAGTTTAATGGGGTTCAATGTAAAATTTAAATCCTTCGCATCTTCATTTGGCTCGATGGGATTTATTTGCATATTATGTTGTTTAGTTGCATGTTAGTTGTGATGAAGTAAGTGTTTAGATAGTTATTGTCGCTTTAGGAAAGGCTCATTGATTAGAAGAGCATCTTTTAGCATTTTTTTTTTGGTTCATCATTATCTGTTGTTTAATTATGCAATGTGGCTAATTATTGTATTCCTCTAGTAACCAGAATAATTATTTGGTCATATGCACTCTATTTTCTAGCATCTTTCCTGAAGTTGGCATATGGAGGATTGATGGGAAGGCGTCAATCTCTGCTTTTCATTATCACATTGCTTTGTATTTTTTTTGCATAATTTACATATATTTTGTATGTTGGAGTATGCATTACATTGGATCGATGCATGTAGCCTTTTGTAGTTTGGATTAGCATGAGTTGCAAGTTCATTGTTGTTTTCCATTTTATTCTAATATCAAAGCGTAGGAGTAGGAGTGTGATGATTGGGTCATCATTTGGTATCAGTTCCAAAAGATCATTGGCTTGGTGAGAAGTATGCTTGTGTGAGTGATGATCTACACCAAGCTAAAAAAAGACAACACAAACAAAGTTATTCATTCAAATTAGCACAAACATCATTCCCTATGAGATTCTTGATCAAACACAAATGAAAACATGAAAAAAAAAAAAGCACAAAAGAAAGCAAATGAAAGCATGTTAACAAACTAAATAGATCAAACCTCCATCCCATAGGGGATCGGTGTCAATTTGATGTGGGCGTGTCCTTTCCCAATCCCTTTGATAAGCTTCCAAAATCCTTTGATGAATTTGAGTAGAGTAACAATGTCTAAGATTGTGGATGAAAAATGGATTTGATAAATGCCAATTGCCCTCAAAGAGTGATAAAGATTGGATGATTGATGGATGAATGAGCATAATGACTTTGCATGATGTTGTGTGGGATGCATATTGTGTAGAGAAAGCCTCCGGCTATAGGATTTGAGGGGCAGAAGAGAGAGTGAAATTGGTGAATGTGGATAAAAGGGAGCCAATAGGAATGTGAACTTATCACAATTCTGTCAGTGAGGTGTCCAGCACATTTGTGAAATGTGTAGAGTAAAGAGATTGTAAGAGAAATAAAATGAAAATGGTTGAGGATTTGAAAGGTTGTAAGAAGAAGTAAATGAATATGGTTGAGATGTAAGAGAATGTGGGTGAGGATCTAAGAGGATTGAATGCCCTTGTAAGAGACAAGATGACATGTAAGAAGAAATAAATACCTTTGCAAGAGGTATTTATGAATGTGTAAGAGGCGTTTTGAAACCTTTGGAGGGAAATCGAATGGAGAGGTAGTTCAGAGGAATATTCCTTGGAATATGCCATTGTGAGGATAAATAGAGGAATTAGATAATTAAAAGAAATTATTTTCATGTGCAACCTCGTTAGTTGACCATGGGTTGATTTAACTCTTGAGGAGTTAAAAGTTGGAGGATTTATTAATGATGATTAGAAAGTGATTTAGAGGTTAATTAGTTTAGAATTAATTAACTTGGATGGGTTAGGGGATTGTGACATTTGACTTGATTCTCGATGAACCAAAATGAGAGGACTTTAGGGATTTAATTAAATATGATGAACATTAGTTAGAAGAAAGGTGAATTAATATAATAAAGTTAATTATTTGATTAATAGTAGAAATTGATGATTCTAACTAAATAATACAGATTATTTAATTAATTGGTTAGTCCAAAGTGATTTAGGAAGAACGTGTTATTTTATCATAATCAGATATGAGTAATTGATCAAGACTTTTGAGTGTCTTATATTTTCCCCTTGGAAACGCAGGTACTTGGGTGCATTGGTTCAAAGAATAACACTGTCGATATCAAAATTCGAAAAAATTCCTAATTTTTTAGATTCCCCACTACTACCCCAATGGAAGGAATTATGCTACTACACTTTTTTCCCATATTTGAAGCAAGGTACTTGTTGTGTTGGTTCAAAGAATAACACTACTGATATCAAAATCCAAAACTTTTCTTGATTTTTCAAATGCCCCACTACTACCCCAGCGGAAGGAATTGTGCTGCTACACTGCCCCCTTGAGAGATCGGGGGAAATTTTCAATTTTTAGGCCAAGCTCACAATAAATATTTGGGATCATTTCATCTTAGAGATGACTAGAAAGCTTGAATGTTTGATGTAGACAAATTTTATGGTGTAGACAAATTTGATGATATATAAACAGTCATTGGCCATGGGTAGCCTCATGTATATTTTGATATATCACACATATTTGATACTTGAATAGAAATGTTAGTAAATATAGAAGAATAAGAAGAATAAGAGGAATCAACCCTTGATTCTGAGAAGATTCAAAATTCCAACAAGTCCATGATTCATCGAGACTTTATTAGATATGGTGATGAGTGATGATGATTTGCTTATCTAGGGATTGGGACATGGATGGCACAACTTTCCTTATATTTGATAAAACACATAGACACGATGCATCAAGGTATAGACAATCAAGATGGCAAGGTATCTAGTGTGATGGAATTTGACTCGACAAACAGATAGGAATATTCTTGTTGACACCTAACATACAGAAACCTTGCTAGGATGCACTTTAAAAGTTTCAAACATCTCAAACTAAAACACGGAAAGGTATAACCTATCAATGCAATAGTCAACAAGCTACCCAAAACACCTTCCATACATTCCTAACAAAGAAAGTATTCGCCAAGGTTATATTACAAGAACATCCAACAAGCACAGCAAACAAAAGATAATGATCAATGTCTCATTCCTTTCTCTCTAAAGCATTTTTGTAGACATCATCGAGAGGTCATTGGAATGAGCGCAATAAGATAAATCACAAGAAAAGATCAAGTACAAAACAAGCCAATGATTTTCATACCTCTAGCCAAAGGGATGTGTTTTGCTTAGGATAAGTATCCAAATTGATTTCCAAAGGTAATGCCCATTGTAGGAAGGATGCATCCTAGGACATGTTAGTGGATGGTGGCAAGTTGATAGGTTGTTTAAAAGGACATTGATATAAGGTTCGATTGCATGTTTGAGAATGATCAAGAGTTTGATTTTACATTTAAAAGTTTGTTGTTTCGATTATGATTTTGCATTTGAAGTTTGCTTTTGCTAATTGTTGTGGTTTTTTCCATTTGTATTGTCAAAGGATGAAGGTGACAATTGATTTATTATGGATGATTGATTATTGCGGGTGAAAGTGAAATGGGATGGATGGAATTTTTTTCAAATATTTGGATGTTTTTGATGTTTTTGTAGTTTTTTGAGGTTGCTTTTGGGTTTTGTGTTTTCAAATGTTTTTGTGTTTTTGTGTCTCGAGGGCTCATCAATGATGGCCTTGCCTATGTTTAATCTCAGAGACGATGTAGTTCGGATACCATGTTTTTGACGTTTTTTGACTTTTTGACCTATTTTGATGTTTTTTTGGATTTTTTGCATGGTTTTGATGATTTGGATATGGGTATGTGTGATGATATCAGTGATCTATTTTGGGATTTTGTTGAAAACCAAGTTAGGTTCGATTGATCTAATTTATGGGTTGATGATGATAACATTGTTGAGGATTACACAACAATGCAAGGATAGTGTTTAAGCAACACGAGGATTGGGAAGGATATCCCAAGATGATGATGGATTAATTGGATTTGATTAATCAAGATTTGGAAGCTTGGTTTGGAACAAAAGTTTTTTTGAATGATTTGATGTGATGTTGAAGTGTAAATTAGATGCAACTAATATTGATTTGTTTGGATTGATATTTGATGAAAGATAAAGCTTGATAAGGAACATATTTTCATCAAAATGTGTCATGGGTTGGTGATTTGGAATTTTTGCTCACAAATGATTTGACCAATTTGATTTTATGTTTGTCAATATTTGGATCATCACATAAGTTGGAAGATATAGATCAAGATTTATTCCCGAAGCAAGATGTAAATATCTGCCCCCAATGTCTAGCAATGTATAGAATGCCATTGGTGGATGCTTGGATGGATGTATGGATGGAGGAATATGATAAGCATGCAAAGGATGCCAAGGATTATCTTCTTATAAGATAAGGTGTTTGAAAAAAGTATGTTCATTTGGATAGTGTTGCATGGCTTAGATAATGCAAGGTAGGATAGGATCAATGAAAATGACTCATGTCAAGATGTTTACCATAAACAAGTGTAAAGTGTGCACAAAAATTTGTCAAGATCAAGATAATTTGGAAGATAGATGAAAATGGATTGGATAAATGGTCCATGGATGAATGGTTTAATTATGGATAAGATGGATGGAATGCTGGATTTATTGTGGATGAGATAAGATACTTTCTCCTGAACTAGCACACACAAATGCTCGATTCTACACATGGTACCTATCCAAAGTTCCACCATAGTGGTTTTCACTAGAGGATGATTTTTATCTTTACTATTTTCATGATTTTTTTATTTTTTATTTTTGTGAAATATTTTAAGTTCATGTCGAACCACCTGGTGGTGTCAATTTAGATGCTTCTGTCATAATGTGCCATCGATATCCTGCTTGAAGAAGTTGCTTTTCCAAGATGCGTGCACTTGAATATAGCTCTTAAGATTGTTGATCTACTTCATTGATATTGGATTTAACTTTGTCTTTGTGCACACATTGCAATAGAATTCCTTTTGAATCCTTATGATGAAGGGTGGCTGCCAATACATGGTCAATGTGAGAATTGGATATCATGCATGGAGAGTGGATGGTGTTGTGTTTTTAGGAATAAGAGATGGATTGGTTGATAGTCTAGAACCTTTGACTATCCAAACTTGGGAAGATGAGCAATGATGGGTGGATACAAAAGTGTGCTTGGAATTAGGACCAACTGCTTGATATACTTTGTACATTGCTTAAGAAGCCTGCTTTTTCCTTTTTGGACATCTTTGATGGATACTTTTCCCTTTTTTATTTTTCCCCATAGTTTCTTTGACTAATGGATTTTTATATGGATAATCTTTGTTTGTATTCTTTGGTATCTAGTTGTATTTGATTCGTCCATTATGCTTCTCAACTTCTTTTTCTCTGATAATATTCTTTGTGCTTTGATTCAAATCTTTCTTTTGATGTTGGTCCCAATTCATGGATGGGGTGAGGGGTGGATGAAGATTCATGACATGGCTAGTTGTAGTATTGGCATTGGTTTCATCATAACGATTCTTTGTGCTCCCTGTGTTGACGTTTGCTTGAGATGAATTTTCCCCCAGCGTTGTCGAAGTAGTAACCTCATGCTCTAATTTTTCCTATTTTGAGATGTCATGTTTAGCAAGAATTCTTTGATAAATGACCACTGCAGATGATGTTATTTAAGTTTTTAGCTCTGTTGTCTCTGGAATATCTTGTTTTATCTGGCGTGTTTCCTTGAGTGGAAAATGCTGGAATTCTTCATATATGATGTCCTTAATCTAAATTTGAGATATATCTAATCCTGATGTTGATAACTCAACTTGACTATAGGAATCAATAACCTCTTGTTCTTGTGTAATAATGTCAAGAGTAATTGAATCTTGTTCTGAATGAAGATCATCTATGTGTCCATCCAAAGAAAGAATCTCATGAGTAGATGGAGGAGTATGTGCTATATGGATATGATCATCATTTGTGACATCTTGTATAGATTGGAGAGTGTCCATTACATCATTGTAGTATCTTGGAGATAAAAATTCTTGATCTCGAATGATTTCAAAATTGCTTTCGACATGCTTTGGATCAAGTTCTTTACATGGGTCAATTTCAAAGGATGAATTGCTTACAAAGGATTCTTGGATATCTTCATTAGACATGGGAAGTGGCTCAATATCCCCTTGATCTTTGAGTGGATTTAGATCAAGTGTGGAGTTGAGGATTCCTTCAATATTTGCAACCATGAGGTCAAAGGATGCCAATATGTCTTAGAAAGGACCATTGCTAGACTTTGGTGAAAGATGATGATCATGCTTTGGAATAAATTCTTGAGATATTTCCTCTAACTCATTGGATGATGTAGAGACATTTTCAACATGATAATTGGTGGATGGATCTTGGATTATGTCAATAGGATCAAATAATTTTAACACTCCTTAAAATAGATCATTGTAGGATATTGTTGAGGGGTTTTGATCATGACTAAAAATTGACTCTTGATGTATGTTGATTTGATCATTGGATGAGGTAGAAACATCTTTAAGGTGCTCATTGAAAGGTAGATCTTGATCATTGTTTTCAACAATTGTGGTGGAGAGATTGTCACTGCTATCACTAGTGGTGGAATCTTGATCATTGTCCTCAACAGTTGTGGTGGAGAGATTATCACTGATATCATTAGTGGTTGAATCTTGAAAATTGTCCTCAACAGTTATTATTCCTTGATCAAAAAGGTCTTGGATGATATTTTTGAGTCGAACACACTTTGATGTTTTATGACAATTGTCTCTATGATACTCACAATAATATCTACCCTTATTCCAAGGGAAGTTTATGATAGAGTTGAAAGCACTTACTTTTGGATGAGTGATGATTTTTGCATTAACTAGATTTTTTAATGTTGATTCAATTGGCTCGTCCAGAGGAGTGTATTCATGTTTGTTTATTTCTAAGATTTGCACTTGTTGAAATTGACCTTGTGGTGATTGATTTTGGAGATTCGGTGATTGATCTTGGAGATGTGGTGATTGGGTTTTTTTTTTATGTTGTTGATATTGATATCCAACCTCTTGACATTGGAGATATTCTTCTTGATGTGGTTGGGGACACAACTCAATGTTTTGATGACATAGTTTAACCAATGGGAGAGAGTGTAGATTTTGGGGTGGAGATGTCTCTTGGCGCAATGAATCAACCATTTTGGCAAGTGAAGCAATTTGTTGTCACAAAATTTGATCTTGATTTTGATTTTGACACCCTTTATATAGTTGATTTGGTTGTTGAGCAAGCAAATTTGGAATGTATACTTGTGGTGTTTGTATGGGATCATCCACATCATCCACAAATTGATTTTGGACAATGTTCTAATTTGGGATGATGTTTAGATTTTTCATTGTAGGTTGGCATTGAACATTGTTGTAATTGGGAAACACATTGCTTTGATTTAGATAACCTTGATTTTGCATGGTGTTACCTTGACTTGGATCAATACATGTTGTTAACATATTATTTGGACTTTGAACAACATTGGTGTGATTTTTAAACATATCTATCCCATAGTTCACCAAGTGTGGATTTGATATGTTCATGTTTGGTAAGCTTGTACTTGGTATATTCATATTTGGCATGTATTGATTTGGTGGGATAATGTTGTTTTGTTGAGGACTCATGCATTGATTGTTTGGTTGATATATTTGTAGGTTTTGAATTTGGTTTAAATCTACCATAGGGAAAGGTGTTAAAAAATGTAGATTGGGCATACTCAAATTTGTTGTATCATTGAGGTTTGTAGGAGATAATGATCCCATGTATGGGTTGTATAAATGTGAGTTTTGAAATCAATTGGTATTGTAAGGATTTGATAGTTTGGTTGACTTAGATTACTCATGATGTATGAATCTATTTTATATTCCATTTTTTTCTTGTGTTTTGACCTTGTTGACCTCTAAGGAATTTAGGACCAATAATGAGATGAAAGATGAAAAGGGGGAGTGATATGGGTGTTTGAACTTTTAGGAACTTTGGTCAATACTAGATTTAGGGTTTTTATTTTTATTGGTTAGATTTGGATAATGGACTTGTAGATCCCAAGATGTTAGATGTTATCTTGGGGTAAACTTGTCCAAAGGGGTGCTAATTTAACTAAATGTGTGAGAAAGGATTCATCCCCACACACCTAGTCAAACAAGGTGATTTTGATTTCGATTTAAAGATTACCAAAAGTTTAGGAAAGATGATTTTTCCAAAGTTCCAAAAATTGTTTGTGGGATGGGATGATAAATGTTTTGAATGGATGAAATTATTGATTTTGATCCTAAATGAACCTAAGGACTTGTTTACAATACCAAGGTAGTGAAGAAAATGTTTTTCCCTAAGAGTACTTCAAACCAACAGATCAATGTTTGCTTGGAAGACCATAAGACCAAAGATAAATAAGCACATGTGTGGGGTTCAATTGATTTCATCTTGATTAATGAATTGCTTTTACCACATCCAATGTCTTGCTTAAATTTCAAACTAAATTTTTGTCTTAGCTCTTTTTCATTCCACAAGGTCCATTATGTGAAAATCAAAGAGTCAAGGCCATAGTTTCCCTAGGTTGAATTTGGAGAGAGAAAATTGAGATATGAGTCCAAATATTTAGAAGCCTCTTAGGATAAAATCCCCAGGGACAAGCAGTAATATTTGGACTTTTCAAGGATATTTGTTCTTCCAAAGGGTTTGAAATTTTGATGACTTGTTTAATGTTTGTTTCAAAGTTTAAGATCCAAGCAATGTATTTTAACTAACTCACAAATTGCACAACCCTATGATGGAAATGGCTATACGTGTTGGGTTCCCACTCAGATTTCTCCAAACACTGAGACAAAGCGAACAATTAGAGATTTGGCCACACTGGCTCCCCTCCACGACACACACTTCTTGGGACTACCAAATCTCAAAATCTTGAAGTTCCAGAGACCTTAAGGATTTATTTTGTTTCTACTTTGAATAGTACAAATATGGGGTGGTTTCAAAACAACCGTTCTTGCACCAACAAGTATTGAGGATTTTGTCTTTTTAAACAAAGGGTTGTAGTAAGGACATCTGGTTCAGGGGTACTATGATAAACTCAGTCAAGAGGTCTCTCAACCCTTAGAACAAGGGTTTTATGCATCATAAAGATATTGGGGGAGAGCTATCACGTACCACTTACTGTTGATTGCAAACTTTCCTTGCAATCACAAATTTATATAGCAGTTCGGAAGAGCTTGGCATTAGCCTGTTACCACTTGGGTCGTTCCCTTGGGGTGAGTAATTTTTTCCACCAAGGCAAGCCATTTAAAGATAAACAAAAGCGAAGAATTACATTTGTAGTTCAACCGCCTAAAGCACTAGGAGAGAACACACACAATACCTTTCCTTCACACTCACATGATTGTTCAATTTTAGATCCAAATTTGAAATGTGTGTGTAATTTTAGACAACCAATGTCACTAGAATAATTTTTATTCTCAAGATCTTTGGAAGGCGTGAGAGAAGTGCATACGCATTTGAATGACACAAATTGCAAAAAATCATAAAACAATTGAAAGAACAATTTATTTTTAAACCCAAAGTAAAGATGAATTCTTTTTAGAGCACCAAAAGCTAAGTGTAAATTTGTCTTGTTCAATTTTAACCCGCAAAGCAATGTCTAGTAAGTTCTTAATGTTCAATTTTAGTCCAAATTTGACAAAACTTGAGTTGATTGTTAATTTTAACCCCAAAGTAATTCTAGTTGGTCCTAAAGCATGAAAGGAAAATAACATATGATGGGTTATTTTCCCATGAGTGTTTGAAAACACTATTACAATGAATATCAAATGCCTTTTCTTTCACTTCAATGATCCATGCTCCTCTTAAAACCTACAATACATGCTCAAAATATTAGATGAAATCAAAAAACAAGAAGATATGAGGGTTAGATAAATGATTAAGCATAAAAAGCCTAAAACTTAGACCAAGTTACAATGTGATTTGACTTTAGGTGTAAATTTGAAAATTTTAACTCTAAAAAAGTTGAGAAACACCTACACTATTGCATATCTTATGAAATTCTACCCTATTTAAAAAAAAAGCTCTGAAAAAAACTAAAATATGACCAAGATATGGTCATTTTAAGATGGGGTGCAAAGTAAGAAAACAAAGGTGACCCTGTTTACAAAGGCGACGCTATATTTCAAAAGCGACTATGTATCATTGCTATGGTGACGCTTTGGTGAAAAAAACAAATGCAATGCTCTACAGTAAACTAGGGACCTCAAAGGAAACTTCGTGATGACAAAAGAGGCTCTATTTGCAAAAGCGACGCTATATTTGCAAAAATGGCACTATGGTAATGTCCAAGGTGACACCACTTCCTAGAACCTGCATAAACATGATTTCTAAGCTAAAATGACAAATTTTTAAATGGTTAGCCCTCCTTCTAGATCCAAAATGTGAGTGATGATCTGCATCAAGCTAAACAAAGACAACACAAACAAGGTTAGTCATTCCAATTAGCACAAACATTATTCTATATGAAATTTTTGATCAAACAAAAGCACAAAAGAAAGCAAATGAAAGCATGTTAACAAACTAAATAGATCAAACCTTCATCCCATAGGGGGATTGGTGTCACTTCGATGTGGAAAGTGGCCCTTTTCCCAATCCCTTTGATAAGCTTCAAGATCCTTGATGAATTTAAGTAGAGTAACAATGCCTAAGATTGTGGATGAAAATAGATTTGATAAATGTCAATTGCCCTCAAAGATAGTGATAGCGATTGGATGATTGATGGATGAAATGAACATAATGACTTTCCATGATGTTGTGGATGCATATTATGTAGAGAAAGCCTCTACTTATAAGATTCAAGGGTTGAAGAGAGTGAAATTGGTGAATGTGGGATAACAAGGGAGCCAATAGGAATGTGACACTTGTCACAATTCTATTGGGTGAGGGTGGAGCACATTTTGGGGAATGTGTTGAGCAAAGGAGGATGTAAGAGAAATAAATGAAAATG
>VDFB02353756.1:0-47244 GCA_007258455.2 Sequoia sempervirens
ATACGCAAAAGGATAAATACTGGAAAAGAGTTGCACAAAAGTGGCTAAAAGAGCAATATAATACCTTGCCAAAGAGTGTTGGGTGTGGTGAGTTCAAGGAGGAGTTTGCAGTCATGATTTCTTTGCTCAGTTGAGTCACAAGACAAGTAGAGGTAAGTAAGTTTCAACCTTGGATGTTTTACATCATCTCACAAATTATTGACAAAACAAAACACTATGACTGTCGCCTTTGATTACTAATAGTCTCCATCGTCAGATGACAAATTTTTCAAAGGACCATGAGTTTCACATGATATCTTACCTCGTATATCTAATGGAATTTCAAGGCAAGTTTAGATGTTTGAATTTCATTAGAACCTTGGGTGTTCAACATGTATATCATCATTACCCACATTTGGAGTTTTCAGAATCAACACATCATTACAAGTAGGTGAATGATGCATGCTTGATGCACACAATGTGAGATTTAGACAATGAGTTCCATGCACGAATTTCATTAGATGCTAGATCAACAATGGCGGAGTGGGATGAATGGTTTATCCAATTTCCCACATTATCCTACATCAAGGTATATGGCTTCTCAGGTGATCCAGTCATGCTACCAAGATATCCCATGGATGAGGTAGTGTTCATGGAGTTTCTAAGGCAAGTGTATGAAGTTCACACATTCTTGTGTAATAGGGACAAAAAGTTGCATTTAGTTTTTTGGCTGGGATAGGCATCTATAGATGTAGATCATCAATTGATGCCAAGTTGATGGGCAATGAAATATCAAAATTCAGCCTCAAGTTGTTCAATGAGAGGCGTTCATATGATCCTCATAGTGTCTTCACATCCCGTGTTGGTCAAAACCATGCACATGTGCCTACATTTGAATATTTTTGGGCTAATTATGAGGATGAGTTTGAAGTGCGCAAGCATAGTTATAACAGATTTACCCTTCAAAAAATGGTTGATTTCCTATCAGAGAATGTGGCAGGATTGTCCAATGATGATGGAGAAGTTATGCTACCCATGTATGCCAGAGATCAAATCGATTAGAGGCCACTTTCATTAGTTAATTGGTTCTCCAAAGAGAGCATCTCAATTGAGGAAAGAATGAGTCAAATTATCAAGAATAACAAGATATTCCTAAGCAGTAAGCGGATGCAAAAGGTAGCTATTCGAGTTGCAAAGCCGCCCGTAGTACAGTCATCCCTACCTTCCTCTTCTAAACCAAAATCGAGAGTGAAGGATATGAGCATTCCTCTAGAAGGTATGAATATCAACAAAATGTCAAAGAATTCAAGGAAAAAGAAGTCTCCCAAGGGTATTTAGTAGGAACAACCAATAGATGCATCATAAGTTCTAGAGGAATCAATGCCAAAAGAAGAAGCAGTGTCGTCATCACCGAAGTCTTCTCCCATTCATATAGTTTTAGAAGTTGAAGAGATCGATGAAACTAAAATTGAGCCTCCTAGAGAAGTTAGTAATGACACATCGTCTTGGCTTGAGAACATCCTAAGAAGGAAGAGGAGGAAGCCTTCATATCAATTGGACTTTGCCACACTTGATAGCGTCTACTAAGACACACCAGCCAAGAAACCTAAGAAGCAAGTTCACATGGAGAACAATTCAGATGGTGAGATTATCATTGAGATTGCTACATGTCCAGAGGATAAGAACATTGATGAGGTGGAGATTGATGAATTCACAGTTGTTAAGTCCAATCTTGGTAGAAGCACTCGACATACTGACATGAATCTCTTCGAGGTTGCAACAGGTAATCTAAAGGAAAGAGTGCTCAAGGATGGAGAAGATAAGTCAAACCCCCAAGGCTAAGATTCAATAGCTCCGACAATATGTTTCTAATCTCCTTCATGGCACTTCACATGCCACTCTATTACTTCCATAGATTTTGGAGTCACCGGTTGATCAACATCAGTTAAGTCAATTGGTCATATATGGAAAGCATATGTGAGATTGGATAGAGGAATTCATCATCAGGGGCAAATTTGTACTTGTAGAGATGTCCTAGTTGAGGTATAACACCCATGATCTATGCTAAGGGATTCAAGGGTTTGAATACTGTATGGCCAAGGTGAAACCAATGCATGAGATCATCATTTCAGACTTGAGGATAACTTATGATTCAATCATTATGGTAGAACATAAGAGGAATATTTTTGATTGGAGAGAACAACACCTCTTCAAAGTAAAGACCTATGAGAGAATATATGAAGAACTGGATGAATATAAACAAAAGGTTGTTGATGTCCTCAGGTTCATAAGCACATTTGTTTCACAAATCCCTTGTTGATATCATCATGATGATGGCACTTTCATTGATCTTGGTGAAGCGCAAACAGAGTTATAGAATCTTGTCCATGACAATTTTAGCAGTGATCTTGTTGCTAATAAGATGAGTTAGATTACTGTGATGTCAGCAAGATTTGGTAAAGTAGTTGAAGAGGTGAGATATTCTTTGAGTTTGATTGTAGAAGGAGAGAAGATCATGGAAAAGTAGAATATTGCTCTAGATAGTATCAGTGCACCTGACAAAGAGGCAGAACTAGCTTTTTGGTGGATATAATTTCCCAAATTATCCATGAATGAGTCATCTTTTAGGACAATGAAGATTTCCAAAGATAGAATTAAAGCAACAGTTAACTCGATGCCTTTTTTTGAGCTTTCTTGCTATTCTTGTCTCACACTTATCTATTCTTTGTGAAATAGGAAAAATCAAATGTAATAGTTGGAACTTTCCCTATTTTTTGTTTTCAATAGGTTGTTGGTTAGTTGTCATGTTTTAGTTTTAGAAACAAAGCTTGCGCGTTGGCAAGTCTAGTTGTAAAAGCAAGGAGATTTTAGGGTTTCCTACTCTTTGTTTGTGTATAAATAAGGGTAGCTTTGCTCATTTTTCTTTAACCGTTATTGTGATAACAAATTGTTGAGCCTACTTTTTCCTACAACTTTGTCATTCAATGTTAGTTCACTTAGTGTAAGAGAAAGTTTGCATGCCTTCCTTTTGCTGCAAATCATTGTTTAGTTTATGTTTAATCCATGTCAAGTGTAATTTGGTTTGATTGCTAAACTGTAAGCTTGTCATTGCTACAAATTTGCTGTTCCAGAAGTGTAATTGTATTAGAAATTTGAGAAAGGAAATCTTATGCTTACTTTGCTTTGAGATCTACTATCTCAGATTTTATTTTATGTGTTTTGCTTATATAATCTTTATGTCAGCTTGCATCTAAAAGTAAAATGAGTCTTCAGGTGTGCGTTGGAAGTGAGTTTATTTGAGTTTCCATGTTAAATCATTCTTCGTTTACTTCTAACTCTCAAGCTCCGAGTTTACTTGAGTTGCTAGAAGCGTCGTTAGTTTAGGCTTAGTTGTACTTGAAGTTTTGTAAAAGAGAAAACCTCAACTGCAACACAAAGAGTTTTATAACCTTGTGCTCTTAGCTAAGAACAAAAAGATTGACATTAGTTTAGTATTCTTTCTTTTAAGCATCATCAGCAAAGAGGGAGCTTCCCCTCCTAATTTGAAGAGTAGTTCAATTGTGCATAGCTATCTGTTTCTAATCCGCATTCCAAAGGTATGAATTGAAATGCCAACAAAGGGTCACACAACCTGATAGAAAACTGCATACTACTCCCAATGGTCAGGACATTTCAAGGGACAAGGACCCACAAGCATAGTTTCCAATACATTGGAGGGTGGGAAGGGTCCTCTGAATTTTCCCAATAATATCTCCATTCCGAAACCAAGCACATCTAGTGCCCCCTTCAATCCTCATTTACCAAGAAAGCCACGATACCAAAAGTTGACTTAAAAATTGGTCAAGCGATATAATAAGGAGAACCCAGGTCCTAAATATCAACAAAATGGTACAAACTTGTGGCCTCAGCTGCAACAAGAAGGTGTGAGGTTGCCAATAAAGCAACATAGCAAGGATGTGGAAAGTAAGAAAAGACGTGAAGGAGACAACTTGACTGAAGAATTTGGGATTCTATATAAAGGAGAGTCCTAAGTCATTTTAAAAGATGCAAATAAAAAAAAAGAAAAATCACCAAGTAAATAATAGCAAAGAGCATAGAGGCACACACATTCATTATTTTATTAGCATTAATATTTAACATCAAACATTATTCAATGACTACTTGGCATGTCTTCGATCTTATTTCAACACCATTGATTTTTTTTGTATTGGATATAAAACAATGATTGCATAGCTCAGATTACATCAAATAACCACTATTGCCACAAAAAATACAACAAGAATCATATGACAACATAATTTAGTACAAGCTGTGTAGTATATCTCAGTCTATTTTCAATGTGGTAGACTGCCAGATCCAACTTTTTTAACAGATCATTTAATCCTCTTTGCTGTCAACTTTAGAGTCCCCATACTCAGGTTCTTGTGGTGGCGCAACATAGATGTTCTCTGAGATCTGCGAGGCTGCATCATTGAATTGTTATAACATGGCATGATTATAATCAAGATAAGGCACAAATTCCCCCACTCAATAACAAACCGTAATAGTGCTGATTAAATCATATTTTCTAGATATCATAGACAAATTTATTTATGGAGATTGCTAGGACAACATTCAAGACTGCATTTGGAGAAATGACTTGAATATTCTTCTATTAACTTTCTATGGAGTAGATCAAGGTTGCACAATACAAGATTGATGTTGTACATTTTTAAATCAAGGACACCCTTATGAATATGATCTAAACGTTTATTGTAGTAAATTTTACATCTATTATACTCACATTTTAAAATCTAATAGTAATTTTGATCATAAAAATCCTAACAACCACCAACAATTAAAATATAGATATGTACAATCACATTTTAAAATCAAATATCACTTTTTGTCAAAAAAAATCCTTAACAATTAACTACAAACACATATCAACAATCAAAATATAAATATGTAAATCTTTTATTAAATATTTAACTAATTGATTTATCGTAGATCAAAAGTATAATAAATTTTTTATTTCCATACAATTATTCAAATAATTATTATTAGTTTTGGGTCAACAATCCTTCTTTAGGATTTTTTTAATATAGGCCTGTTGTATTTGTATTTATTGGAGCAGGTTCAATAGAGTTTTTGTTTGAATGCGTAGGCATTTGTTTAGGTTGTAGAGGAAAAGAGGAAGTTGAGGAGAGACGAATGCTGCGAAATTCGGATGATTGATTGAGGGAGCGAGCTAAACTAACATCACCCGACATTGAAATTTGAGGCAGCCGCAGAGTGAATTGAAACTGATGGGAAAAACCAGTGAGAGAAGGTGAACACCCATCCGATACCCACAATGATTGTACATATTCCATACAATTATTCAAATAATTTTTATTAGTTTTGGGTCAACAATCCTTTCCTTAGGATTTTTTTAATATAGGCCTGTTGTATTTGTATTTATTGGAGCAGGTTCAATAGAGTTTTTGTTTGAATGCGTAGGCATTTGTTTAGGTTGTAGAGGAAAAGAGGAAGTTGAGGAGAGACGAATGCTGCGAAATTCGGATGATTGATCGAGGGAGCGAGCTAAACTAACATCACCTGACATTGAAATTTGAGGCAGCCGCAGAGTGAATTGAAACTGATGGGAAAAACCAGTGAGAGAAGGTGAACACCCATCCGATACCCACAATGATTGTACATACTTATTTATAATGTTATGTAGGACTTGATAATTTGATGAAACAGGAAAAAGGAGATCACGCCAGGCAGCGTGATGAAAGCCGTTATTAGACCCGGTGGTGATTCAGCACATCCTCAAGAGGGAGACCAGGTATGATTTGCTCTAACCGCACATATCTCTCTTTTCAGTTTCGCCATATTTTTATACCACAAACATTGCTAATTGTTAACTACACAATAATTTGTTTTTCATCTTAACGATGATTCACTAAGTATATCTAAAATGTTAATGCAAATAAAACATACACAGTTTTTCACAAATTCTTACCATCTACACACCAGTTGCGCACTCATCACGTAGACATGAACAGCTGCATCTCATACTGAATATGGAACAACAATTAAAAAAATAAGCAGCCCATTACATTAATTCTTATGAAGTCCTCGCCCCTAGTGAATGTTATCTCCTCATTCACCTCTTTCATCTCGCCACGTAAATATAAGATATATTGAAAATGTTGTAAATCAAATAATTGTTTGACATAAATAGAAATTCAAAGGGTACATAGAGAAGTGCCCATACTGAAAGGGTATAATGAGTGGAAAAGCTGCTGTAGATAATAGACACTCAATTAGCAGGGTACCCATTCTTAATTGTTTCCCACACCAACTTGGCCAAGAAAAACCTCTTGCACTTATAAAACATTGTAACAGCAATTATAAAAACAGTAACGGCCCATGAATGGCCATGATGGCTGGCCCAACAAGGGTCACTCCCATAAGAACCTATGTTCCACCAAGTTAACGGGACAGGGGGACGTGTTTTGGGGACAGATTTTTTTGAGGCCATTTTTGGGATGGCAGGGGATGGCTATATAAAAATACATTTTAAAAAAAAAATATAAGGAAATTTCAAATATTCATATGATAACATTGATAAAACATTGATCATATTGACATATACATTATAGGATTGTTAAAACACAACAATAGAGTTCACATGAGAGTCAAACAAATTAATATTTAATTGCTTCCATGATTCATTGTCAATGCACATATGATATAAAATTAGAAAATAGTAATATTGCATACACCAAAATGCCCAAAGACTACAAGTTTGCACTACAAATGTCAAAATGACAAAGTCACCAATGTCAAACTGTAAAACATAGTGACGGAAAGTATGAGGCTGCCTCTAATCATTATCTCCCAACACTGCACCAAAATTAGAGTTTGACTTTGAGTCATTGCCACTATGAGTATGAGGGATTGGCTCATCTAATGGGACTCTAACCAATCCCTCCAATGTGTCCTTCTGATCAATCTAGGTGGCATCGTCTGGATCAACATCCGATCATAAAACTGGAGTTTGCCGATACTCTAAAGTCAGATGATCCTGGAGTCACAAAGTACTATGCATGACCATTAACTTCTCTGCACTTCTAGAGTTCAACCTATTCCTCTTGATAGAGTGAATAAAGCTGTATGTGGACCAATTCCTCTTTTTAGCAGACAAACTAGCAACCTATGAAAGGAGACGAATAGCGAGCATCCTCAACTTTGGTGCACCTTTTGTTAATTTTAGGACCAGAATTGAATTAAGCGGAAATAAAACAAATTCAAACAATAGAACACAACATATACCCTAGGAAAACCCTCCTTGAGGGAGAAAAACCCAGCAACAATATATCACTTATATATTGATAAAATAGCAGCAATAAGCTTTACAATTTTGGCTAATCACAAGGCCGATTTGATGCAAATATAATGGCACCACACTTGATGCAACTTTGACAAAGAATAAAGACTTCTACACAAGTCAATTCTCTTGAGCAATATGTCGATCTGCTGATAAAGATAATCTCCACTCAGAAAATATGTGAACTCTACTTGATAATAATTTCGATACCCAAGAGGAATGAAATGCCTTGTATTAATACCCATCGAAGTGACTCTTTGTGAAGAGTCGGCCTCCTTCAAAGTGATACGACTTTTCCAAGGGTGGTGGACTTTAATTCTAAGTCGGCTTTCATAGAATATAAAATATAAAATATAAAATATGATTTTAAATGAGACGACTTTCTTCAAGCGTCGGCCTCATTCACACAATATTTAATTATTTGAATTTGATGAGAGAAAGAATCTCCCGTCGATACAATATATCATCAACACTCCCTCTTAGCTAGGGAGATATCTTTCCAGATATTCATGTCATGGAGTCTCTCAACATGACACCCACAATGGCTACACCCATTTGTGGAAAAGGGTTCATCATGGAGTCACTCAACGTGATATTGTCATGGAGTCACTCAACATGACGTCCACCATGGCTACTCCCATGTGTGGAAAGGAACATGTGCACAAGTGCCCATCACGGAGTCACTCAATGTGATGTCGTCATGGAGTCTCTCAACATGACGTCCACCATGGCTACTCCCATGTGTGGATAAACACAAGTGCAAAGGATTCATCACGGACTCTGTAATGTCCCCTTCTCAAATGTGATCCTTCCAGTTGACCGTTGGCCTATTCCGGAGACCCGTAGGCTACTCAGATGGTGAAATTAGGGTTTCCTGCTTTGAGGAGGTTGTTGCTTGAAGTTTGGAATTTGGATTGCGGATTCTTTCTGGGTTTTCAGAGAGCTTCGCAGTGGTATGGTCAGTTTGGTGTTTCGAGCAACTTCATGAATTTACTATTTTTAGTAAATTCTATTTTTGGCAGTGGACAGGTTGGGTTCAGTTTAGTTGGTCCTCTTCTTCAGATGGTTCAGTTGGTATTGTTGTTTTTGGCCTTTGGGTGCATTTTTATGGAGAGATAAGTTATTTTCATATTATAATGTTTTATTTTAATATTATGACCCCTTGGCCTAGCTATACAACTTCATGTTGTTTTAAAAGGGGGAACTTTATGGGTAAATGCATCATCAGGTGAAAGATTAAATATTTTAAAGGTTCAAAAATGCTCAAGATGAAATGGGACGCCAACTTTGGAAAAGCATGGCATTTTATATTATTTCTCACCTCTCTTAAGTGGGACGCCATTTTGAAGAAGGCTGGTCAAAAAGTCAAATTTATGCCAAGTGTTGTGGGGCGCACCTTCTAGAAGCTGCATGAGTTTCTCTCCAAAATCTATATAAGGAGACTTCCCCTCTTTATTCTGGCTATCTTCTGTCTACCATATTGTTATGCTGCTGAAATGACTTCAGGCATTCGCTTCGAGGAAAGCATACCTCTTAGCATGGGCTCATCTTCTTGCTTGAAAGATAGCAACTAGTTGAGAGATAGTTTGTAATAGGTTTGTTTTTGCATCTTTAGTTTAGTATTTGCATTTTGGAGTTCTAGTTTGCATTTTCTGTTCATTTCTGGAGTTGCTGAACATCATAGAAGAATGTAAGATTTGCTCATAGTTCTTGAAATAAAATTAATATTGTTTTGGGCATTGAAGTAATCCATTTCCCTATGCTAGGCGACCTATTTAGCAAAGTTTTAGATTTTATAATGCTCATTTGGATTTTTAAAAGCAAATCGCCCTTTTAAGAGGGCCGTACCATTCTGGGTATTGCTTTGGGGTTTGTGCAAAATAAATGGAGTTCATTTGGTGAGGTTTAAGCATTCATTTTGGGGCGCCATCATCCCTAGAGCAATCTGCACTTGGTTTCATGTCACTAGGGTGAGTTTTGAGCAAGATACAAGCATTTGAGTGAGTACTAGGTTGCAGATTTCTTCATTTCTTGTTGCAGGTCTGATATATCAGAATTAATAAAGTTGTCCTTTGGGCTGGGATTAAGCATTGGAAGTTACATTTGGTATTGGGAAGACGTACTATACAGTTGCAGCAATGAAGAACTTGAAACTCTGGCTTTAGCTAAACATTCTGACATATTGTAAGCTGATTAGTAGTACTATCAGCCATTCTTCTCTCTATCTCTCATTTACTCTATTGTATTTCCCACTAAATAAGTGGAAGAGGCTGGCTTGTCGCCTAATTACTTTCAGTTAGTAGTTGTAGGGACCCTCTGACCATATGCTCGCCATCACTCGGCGCCATTCTTGGTTAGAGTTACTTCAGCTCATCTTGCATTGGATCCTTTGACCACATGCTCCTCTATCCTAGACGCATTCTTGGTTAGAGTTACCTTTCTAGTTTGCATCTGCATTTGATCCTCTGACCAATGCTCACACCTTGCCCACATCGGGATCCTGGTGTACATTCTGGTTAGAGTTACTTTCCGCATCGTTTTGGTTTAGAGCTAACCTTAACAGGTGCGTGTTGATTGTAATTGTAATTTGGAAAAAACAAAAAAATTGGTTCGGTTCTTTACAGAGTCTCTCAACGTGATGTTGTCATGGAGTCTCTCAACATGACATGCACCATGGCTACTCCCAGAGGGTGGAAAGAACCACATCTTCGTCTCAAAGATGGACAAGGGCTTTCACCTCATATTTCTCCGTCTCAAAGAAATATGCATTATAGCAGATAACAAAGATCACTGATGCTGAGCCTCCCTCTCAGCAAGGGCTTCATTCTCCACAACTCCAAGCTTGTCTCAAAAATGCACAAACTTCACTCTAGAGAGAGGCTTGGTGGGAATATCAGCCGTCTGATCATCAGTGCAAATATACCTCAGTTGAATAGCTTTCCTCAATACCATATCTCTGATGTAATGGTATTTGATCTCTACATGTTTTGTTCTGTCATGGAACACTGGATTGATAGATAGCTTCACACAACTTTGATTGTCAAAATGAATAACAGTCGGCTCCAATGATTGTCCAAACAATCCTGCAAGGAGCTTCCGAAGCCACACTGCTTCTCGAGCTGCTACACATGCTGCAATATAGTCGGCCTCTGCAGTGCTTAGTGCCACTGAAGACTACTTCCTGCTACACCAAGAAATCATAGCAGACCCAAGCTAAAGCAACATCCAGAGGTGCTCTTCTTGTCAGCTACACTCCGGACCCAATTAGAATCAGAATAGCCTTGTAACTTTAGATCTACACTGGAAGTATACCTCAAGCCATATCCAATTGTGCCACGCAAGTATCTCAAGATATGCTTTGCTACAACTAGATGAATTTGCCTTGGTTCACACATGAACTGACTGAGGGCACTCACTGCATAGCAAATGTTTGGTCTAGCATTGACTAGATACATCAACGATCCAATCAACTGCCTGTACATGGTGGGATCAACCAGATCTGAACTAGTTGTAGAATCACTCAACTTCTTCAAATTTGTTTCCATCGGTGTAGACATAGATTTGCAATTCAACATCCCAAATCTCTTCAAGATATCTATGGTATATTTCCCTTGACTTAGAATAATCTCATTGGGTCTTTGCCACACTTCCAATCCTAGAAAGTAATGCATAAGACCTAAATCCTTCATCTCAAACTTAGAAGCTAACTCCTTGCATTTGACAATGAGATATTCTGCTCCAGTAAGAAATAAATCATCAACATAAAGAACCAAGATCAAAGCCTCACCATCAACTACCTTGAAGTAAAGATTTGAATCTGCATCATTCTTGGAGAATCCCAAGCTCATCAAGTATTGATCAATCCTCTCATACCAAGCACGAGGTGCCTATTTAAGGCCATACAATGCCTTATTCAATCTGCATACATGAGATTCCTTTCCATGAATCACAAACCCATCTGGTTGTTCAATGTACACTTCCTCTTCAATCACACCATTAAGAAATGCTGTCTTTACGTCCATTTGGTGTAGCTTCCATCCCTTAGCTGATGCAATAGCAATAATAGTCCTGATGGATGTATAACGAGCTATAGGAGCAAATGTCTCCTCATAATCTATTCCCTCTTTCTGAGAGAATCCTCTAGCCACAAATCTTGCTTTGTACTTCTCAATGCTCCCATCAGCTGCATGTTTGATCTTGAAAAGCCATTTGGAAGATACAACCGATTTTCCTTCAGGTCTTGGTACAACATCCCAAACATCATTCTTGATAATAGACTGATATCTTCTGCCATAACATCTCTACATACTTGCTGACTTGATGCTTCCTCAACACTGGAAGGCTTAGACTCAATGATATGACTCATCGATGCTACATAGCCTGGAAACTTCTGTGGTCTTTTGCTTTCTTTGAATGTGCCTCTAGGAGTTGCATACTTCTCTACCTCTTGCATAGTTTGTCTAGCCCATAGAGGTCTCTTTCAACCTATAGCAATGTCTCTCAGACCGTCAGTAGGTTCAATGGGATCAACTAGATCACTAGCCTCTTCTGGTTCAGTAGACTCCCTCTGAATCTCAGGAGTGTGATCAGGAGAAATGTCCATATCCTGAGGAGTCTCTTGTTCTTCATTATCTATCTCCATGTAGGACCCCTTAGATCTTTTGAATCCAACATCTTCTTCAAAAGAGACATCCCTGCTGATCTCAATCTGTTTCTGTCCTGGAATGTAAATCCTGTAGGCTTTTGAAGATTCATTGTAACCCACAAATATTCCTTTCTTGCCAGATGGTTCTAACTTAGATCTCTTATATTTAGGCACATGAATATAAATAGGACAACCAAAGATTCTTAAATGACTAACCTCAGGTTTCACACCTGTGAAAGCTTCTTCAGGAGTCATATTTTCCAATATTTGATGAGGGCTCCGATTCTGAACATACATTGCAGTTCTGAAAGCTTCTGCCCAAAGGAAGGTTTGTAAGTCTTGATCATGAATCATAGCTTTGGCTGCCTCAACTATGGATCTATTCTTCCTTTCTGCAACTCCGCTTTGCTGAGGATTGTACGGAACATAAAACTCCCTCTTAATCCCTGCCTCAATGCAAAAATTACGGAAACCTCTAGAAGTGTATTCTCCTCCATTATCAGATCTCAGAACCTTGATCCTCTTCTCGGACAAATTTTCAACTTGAGCCTTAAATTCTTTGAATCTATCAAGTACTTCTTCAGACTCTTTAGACTTCAAAAAATAAATCCAAGTCTTTCTAGAATAGTCATCAATGAAAATGACATAATACCAAAAACCACTCAAGGATGCCACAGATATTGGACCACACAAATCAGAATGAACAAGATCTAGAATACCTTTTGATCTCCTCTCGCTACTATGAAAAGGACCCTTAGAATTCTTACCCATTGCACAACCTCTGCAAACGCCATCATGCTCTTGATTGAGCTTCGGTAGTCCTGTAACCATCTTCTCCATGGATGGAAGAGCTTTGAAATGTAGGTGAGCAAGTCTTCTATGCCATAGCTCACTTGAACTAGAAGAATCATGCAACAATGCTTGAACTGGGTGAATAGAAAGTCTATATAGACTCTCTTGACGAACAACCTCCATTCTCTACATTGATGGCCTTTCTCCCATTTTTGATCACAGTTAAAACAAAGTCCCTTGCTCATTTCTCAACCATCTCCTTGCCAGATAGCCTATGGACAGTAGTGAGCTTATTCCCTTGATCCCTTGAATCTTTCTATTGTTAGATTGACTAAGAAGAGACTCTCCAAACTTTTTTATGAGTCACAAGCTTGTCTTCTGCTAAGTGGGCTACAACAATAACATCTGCCATATGTTGTGGGTTGTTCATTTTTACCTTTGCTTGAATTTTTGGTTTCAAACCCAAAATGAAACAACTTTCAAGAATGGTATATGATAGCCCTTGCATCAACTTTGACACCTCAAATATTGATGATTTAGGCAATGATAATTTTTATTTGGACAAGTTTGAAGAGCTTGCCTTTTGGGTCATCATACAAACCTGGTCCAAATCGAGCTAGAAGAGATTTTTTAATTCGGGCCACCTAGACATTCCTATACATAACCTTGTTGACTAAAGATACCATTGGACTATCACTCCTTTTAAAGAGAAGTCAACCAAAGTGACATGTTCAACTTTTGGATCTTGACAAACATTGAGGTAGCATTCCATCATTCCTAAAAATGTGCCAGCACCATTGCCACAAAATTTGGGCATATCAATCTTTGGGGGCTTTGGCTCTCACTAGAATTACCCTTTGAATTTTATTGATTGTAGTAATTGTAGTGGGTTTGGAAATTAAGTTGTCTTGAACCTCCATTGGCCAATTGATAGAGTGTAGCATTCAATTGGTGTTGTATATTTGAAATAACAACTTGGATGTTGGTTATTTCAACTTCAACCTTGCGATTTTCTTTGGGATGCATGGTGTTGCTTCTAGGTGACAATTTGTTGGATAACTAGAAATATAGACCAATGGGATAAGCTCAACAAGACAATTCCTACAGGCTAACTTACCCACAGGGTCCAAAAATTTGCCCTAAAATCTTTTATTTTTATTTTTTAAATTTTTTATAGATAGAACTACTAAATTCTTACTGGTTTGGGAGATTTTTGCCTTCAAAGTTTTGGATTGTCAGTATAGGAGTTGTGCAAGAATTGTTTTGTTACCACTTGTGGAAATTCCTCTTTGCAATTGTAAATACAAATTGCTACTAGCAAAATTTTGTTATGAAGAGCCAATCTCCAAAATGCTGTGGCTTCCTATGGGTTTAAGGGGAAACCTCATGGGCCACATAGATTATTTGATTGAGTACTGCTGCCGTGTTGGTCACTGTTAATATTCCAGCCACAGATTTACCTCCTAATGACAGCTCATTGTATACACTCAGGGTAAGAAAAACTACTAAAGATATAGGGTGCAAGGTCATTGACCCTTTTTGCTAGTAAATTCCCTTAGATTCCAGCTGGGGGTTCCTAAAGTACTCATCACATTGAGTTTCTTGGCTGATTTCAAGCCCAAATATTTCCCCTAGTTAATCAGTTAGGATTTGCACCCAATTCTGCAAGAGGCTATTAACCTGCCACATGTGCTTCTATGCATTGTGTTGCAAAAAATAAGATTGTGAAATGGCAAGGATGAGTTTAAAAATAACTTTGATACCACTTGCAAGAACCTGCAAATATAAATAAGGCCCTACATAATATAATATGCAATAACATATCATGAACAAAAATGTATAGATATAGAAGAAATTAAAATATATTAATGACATGTTCGTGGTATCATTTTGAGGGCACAATCCTTCAATGGCTCAACAAGTCTAAATATAAGATATTCGAGATGCTTTACACTTGCTACGTCATTGCAATATGAAGATATAGATTCTACCTAAAGACAACCACTACTACTACCTTGTACATGTGAGATAAATAAAATATATAGAGTATAACTAAAGATAACTACTATTTGGCACCCCTAATAGGGTCCTAATGGGGATTCCTGTTCGTATTCTACTTGGCAGCCCTACAAAACCTTGCCTACTGTCACAAATATAGTCAGTAATCATGTCATTCTTTTCATATTTTCAACACCAGCTAAGTTTTCCATCCTATTTAATCTCAAAGGTGATCAGGTGTGGGTATATGTTGTGAACTAATGAGTCTTGTAGGTTGCCCAAGATTGGGTTATTCTAAGAGGAAGATGAAAATGTTTCCTGATTGATGTGGGCAGATGGATCTGTTTCAGCATTCTCTTCAAGTATTGTTATCAACATAATACAACAAATGATGGATAAAGGAACAAAACAAGGGCAATGCCATTTGATTTCATTCTTATAGAAAGTGGCAAAATGATAAGGAAAACAAACTTAACAGAGAAGAGGCTGAATATCAAAGATATGGCCACTTGTTCAGGTGACACCCACCAGCAAGAAGTCTGCTTTAAGGGTGGCAAGAATAAATCAAAACTCCACTAAGAATTGAAGGCTAAGTAAGATGTCAATGAGACACACTTTTGTAGTGGCCCAACCATGAAGAATCTGTGACAAGAATGGCAGTAAGACAAGAAAAAATGTGCCAAGGAAATAAAGATACGAAGATGTAGCCTGGGCACTAACTTAGGGTGGTGAGGCCAAGGTAAAAACAGGACGAGGATGGCATCAGGCAAAGTAAAATGTAAAAGAAGGAATGCCAAAGCTAAGCACGAAAATCAAATGGCTCAGCTAGGTGAAAGTTTTGACCAAAGTGGTAGATTTGATCCAAAATTGCTACCAACATTCAGGTTAAAGGGAATGAGTAGATTTTGCACTTTTACAATGGAAATAACGAACATGGCACTAATGGGGGTTCTTGTTAGTATTGTACTTGGCACCCCTACAAAATTTTGCCTATGGTCAAAATTATAGTCAGCAATCATGTCATTCGTGTCATATTTTCAATGTCAGCTAAGTTGTCCTTCCTATCCAATCTCAAAGGTCATTAGGTAAGGGTCTATGTTGTCAACTAACAAGTATTATAGGTTGTTCAAGATTGTGTTATTCCAAGGGGAAGATGAAAATGTTTCTTCGATTGATGTGCAAATGGAGCTATTTCAGCATCCTCTTCAAGTGTTGTTATCAACACAAAGCAAAAAATGACAAGGATAAAAGAACAAAACAAGGGCAATGTCATCTGATTTCATGCTTATAGAAAGTGACAAATTGACAAGGAAAATAGGCTTAATGGGAAAGAGGCTGAATATCAAACATACGGCACTCCTTTATGATACATAATACACCAAGGAAGTTTCCATAATCAACGACTCAAGAATGTAAACATCAGGAAAACCAAAAATAGCAAGAAACGTAAATGACTAAATTACCTAAGACTAAGATGACCATTAAAGAAACTACATTATTCTAATACCCTCCCTTAATGGTCATCGTTCTAACTACCCAGAAAAAAAAAACAGAGAAGGCTGCCCTCTTCTTCTCAGACTGCTTCTACAATACAAGACAATAGCCTGCCATTGACTCTGCCACTTGAGTGAGTCTGCCACCAACCCTCCCAAAAACTGCAGAACTTCTGGAAATAATCAAAAAACATCACAAAACGTCCAACCTGATGTTGGGTAACAAAGCTGTGCCTCCCCGTAGCCAGAGACGCCGAAAAACAATTGTCATGATTTTGAGGAAAAATCGGCAAACCCTCCAAACTTTTGCAGATGAGCACGACACCCCAGAACAGACTGCAAGAAACCACGATTTTTGAGGACAAAATCACAAAAAACTTGAAGTTTACAAAGCATCGTTTTTTTAGGAAAAATGGTAAAAACCCACAAATAAATCCCACCCAACTTTGCGAATTACAGAAACCTAGAAACACGAATCAGCATACATAACATCGATTTTAAGGAAAAAACAGTAAAACCTTTCTAGAAACCAGAGACCCCTCCCAAGCTGCGAATACCTTGACAGGAGCAATCCCTTAATTTTTTTTAGGAAAAAATTATAAACCCTCCCATGATTTTTGAGGAAAAAATTAGAAACCAAACAATATTTTTTTTTAAAGGTCAAAATTATGATAACCCACCAGAATTTTTTCGGAAAAATATTAAAAACCCCACTAATTTTTAAGGCAAAAATTAGAAAACCCAACAGATTTTTTTTAGGACAAAAAATATTAAAACCCACCATAGATTTTGATTTCTTTTCGAAAAAAAACCCATCACCATTGCTTGAGAAATAACAAAAACCACCCAGAAAGAGGATGCTTAGGAAATCCTCGACACAAAAAAAGAGAGGGAAAAATGCGAAAGGAAGAATTGCGATTTGCAGTCGGCATGAAGATGGCTAGAAATGTTAGAAAAGACCCATAGGGAAATGGCACGAATCAGAAAAGAAACCCTCGAAATAGAAATATCTCCACACACGCAGACTAGTCGCGCACCAAAACGCCTTAGGAAATCTTATGTAAACCATAGCCACATCAGAAAAAATGCGTCTAACAAAGACCACGGGTTGCGCCCAAAAAATACTGGAAATTGTGCTTAGGAAATCTGGGAGGTTGTGCGCCCCGAAGCAACCAAAAAAGATAGAGGAACGCACCAGAAAATCATGGGAAAAACGTCAAAACCCGACACAAAGCCAGATGCATGTAGGGAGAGAGTCGCACAACCTCAGAATGGCGTGAGAAAGGAAAATGACGCCAAGAAACACAAAGACGTGCTTTAGAATGACCTGCAAAAACCAAAAAGAATCCCTCAATTTTTTCTAAAGACCTTCGAAAAAAGACTAAAATGAAGTCCGCATTTTTTTTCTTTCAAAATCCTTGAGCCCTCCCGTGAGGGAGTCAAACCCAAAGCGGCTCTTGCTCTGATACCATGATACGGTGCAAAATCAGAGAGAGATTTCAAATATGTTCGTTGTATTAACAGGGAGCAATAGCTTCATTTATAGAATACACCAAGGAAGTTTCCATAATCAACGACTCAAGAATGGAAACATTGGGAAAACCAAAAATAGCAAGAAACATAAATGACTGAATTACCTAAGACTAAGATGACCATTAATGAAACTACATTATTCTAATACTTTAGGTGTCACCTACCAGCAAGCAGTCCGTTTTAAAGGTGGCAAGAATAAATCAAAAGTCCACTAAGAATTGAAGGCTAAGTAAGACATCAATGAGGCACACCTTTTTACCGTGAAGAATTTGTGACAAGAATGGCAGAAAGATGGGTAAAGTGCGCCAAGGAAATAAAGATACAAAGACTTCATCTAAGCACTAAATTAGGGTGGTGAGGCCAAGATAAAAATGCGAACAGGATGGCATTAGGCAAAGTAAATCTCGAAAGAAGGAATGTTAAAGCTAAGTGCCAAAATCAAATGGCTCAGCAAGGTGAAAGTTTTGACCCGATTGGTAGATTTGATCCAAAATCATGACCAGAATGTAGGTGAAAGATAACTAGTGGATTTTACACTTTTGCAGTGGAAATAACTAATACAGTACTAATAGGAGTACTTGTTAGTACCCTATTTGGCACCCCTATGAAACTTTGCCTATGGTCAAAATTACAGTCAGTAATAATGTCATTCTTGTCATATTTTCAATGTCAGCTAAGTCATTCTTCCTATCCACTCTCCAAGGTCATTAGGTATAGGTCTATGTTGTCAACCAACAAGTCTTGCAAGTTTTCCAAGTGGAAGATAAAAGTATTTCCTGATTGATGTGCATAGATGGCACTATTTCAGCATCCTCTTCAAGTGTCTCAAGTGTCGTTATCAATACAAGTCAGCAAATGACAATGATAATGGAACAAAACAAGGGCAATGTTTTCTGATTTGATCCTTATAGAAAGTGGCAAATTGACAAGGAAAACGGGCTAAATGGAGAAGAGGTCGAATATCAAAGATATGGCACTCGTTCAGGTGACACATACTAGCAAGAAGCCCGTTTTAAAGGTGGCAAGAATAAATCAAAACTCCACTAAGGTTGGAGGTTACTAAGATGTCAACGAGGCACAGTTTTTCAATGGCCATATTTCAGTCCAATATTCATTCCAATTACTGACTGCAGCTATTAAAAAGGGAACTTCAATGTAATCTGCAGACTTGAGGTTAGACTATCAGCATCTATAGCTTTATATTGTAACAGCTTTACCAATAAATTATCTGTTGACATTGAATATTAAAGCTGAGTCAACTATTGTGAATATCCAGTAGTAGTTAATTAGTATGCTGCCTTTAATATTTTATGTAATGAATATTATGTCAAACAATTGATGAAACATTACACAAGGGGGCAAAAACAGAATATAATGAAATATCACACCACCAGATAATTGACATTTTGTCAAACATTTGACAAAATATAAGGAAAAGTTAGACAGGCATCTTACATAAAAGCTCTGAAAATACTGAAAAAAATTGTCTCTTTTTTAAACTGTCCACCTTGGCCCAATCATCTTTCAGAGGGTTTTTTTAAGACATCCCCAAAGCATCAAAGGGAGAACTCTTGGTAGTGTATATGGAAGAGGGAGACTCACTTGAAAGAGCAGAAGCCGAAGATAAAGCAGAAGAGTCATCCTTGGGACTGTTGTTATTCTCAACTGTCAATGTCTGATCAGAAGAGAGTTGATTGAATTACAGAACACTTTTTTCTGTTGTATGAACACTTGGGCCCTCAGAGGAGGATGTAGTCTGCCCATCAAATGTTAGGGGCACCTTTTTTGCAGGGCTCGGATCAATCCAATAATTATGTGGCTTTGCCTCTTGCCACCAAGTAGCCTGCTTCTTGTTTTGCTGTTCTGAAACCTTTTTTAAGTAGTGTACAACAAAATGGCCATATTCAAAACACCTATGATATCTAAAGGGGATGTTGGCATAATCAAGCTTCTGAGGCTAGTACCAACCATTTTTGTTAACATGATCGACTCTAGGAGGCCTTTGTCCAGATCCATTTTGTCATAGATTTCAGCAGAAGTGGTATGAAATTGGTCTTTAGTATTTTCAGAAGTGTGCAGAAAATTTTCCAAGGGAATTCCCAATAGCTTGCAACCCCAAATAACACCAGAATCATAGTAGAAGGTAGGGAAGGTACACCCAAACTGGGATTGTGGCAGAAGAGTCGTGATTAGGATTGAAGGAGGGGTACCAACATTAAAGAAGAAAAGACATATTATCCCAAAACCTTGTCCCAAAATCTAAAATGGCATTTTTGTCTTCTTCAGTCATACAACAGATAATGAAGAAGCTTATAGTGCAAGAAAAAGATCTATTTGAGCTTTGCTCAAATGTCTCCATTCCTTTGTTACTCAAGTGTGCAACCCTTTCAAACTATGCCAAAATCCATGACATTTGTTGATGATTGCGCATCAAAG
Source organism: Sequoia sempervirens (assembly GCA_007258455.2). Lineage (NCBI taxonomy): Eukaryota > Viridiplantae > Streptophyta > Pinopsida > Cupressales > Cupressaceae > Sequoia > Sequoia sempervirens. The sequence goes on from VDFB02353756.1 coordinate 20,237, forward strand.
AGATTTTTGAGATTCCAACACCTGGATTCGCATTGAAATTAACTTTAGGGATGTGGCTAGACCTTTCAGCAAAATAACTGATAAACAAACTGTGATTTGATCCTCCATTCGGCATTGTGACCTTCAAATCCTTTGTGCACTTGATTCTGTTATCTTGTGGTGAATGAGCCAAATCTTTTTTGAAAGAATTGGGCACAATTGGCATAAAAATGTCTAGGTTATTCAAAGAAGATGAACTATTACCCATGCCCGTAGTGTAATGGCTAGCTGCAAATATGTGGGGCTCTTCACTAGTCTTCATGCTTTATTGAGAGCTGTTGATTCCCAATGTTTAGTTCGCTGCTCTTTGGAATCATGCAAGCCTTCATTAGGTGGCTCCCTAGTGCCCATGGCATAGTTCTCCAAACACAATCCTGAAAAGTCCTCATGAAAAAAAAAATACTAGAGAAACCCTACTCGTTGATGCCCTAGTCCTAGAAGTGTTTTTTGGGAGCATCATAATATTATCCTCAATTTCTAGGGGTTCATTAACATTTCATTATTATTAAAGATATTTAGTGTTCTTCTTTGTGTAAAATGGATTATATAAATATTGCCTATCTTCATGTGCTGAAAACAAAAATCAATTGGAAGATGGCACCCTTAATTGAAAGATGGCACCCTTATTTGAGTTGAATTATATGGAGAAGAAAACGAATTTCAAGCAAATGAAGATCAATTTAAGCTATTTTGAGTGGTTTATTTCCTCTTTGTAATAAGGACAGGGTTTGCTTTAAACCTATTATTTATTATTATTATTTTTCCATTTAAAGCTATCGCTATGAGCTTATAAATAAGGGCTTAGAACATATAGATTGGGATGAGATTTGAATGCATGCTCATGTGGCAAAAATCGTATTTGAAAGTGGAAATCAAGTCATTGTGTTTTTTCGAGTGAAGGATAGCTGACATGTGTCCATTTTTTTGAGTGATTGTTAAATCTTTGTTGTAATTTCTTGCAATAAATCGAAAGTAGATTATTTTTAGTCAAACTCTGTATTAGCAAACTGTCTATTTAAATTGTAGCTTTGAATGCAATTTAACTATTTCCTTCATGAAATCATGTAGTGCTTTTTTGGTTTAATCATTTCTTGTTGATGTAGAATGTTGGTCTTTGATTTAGCCAATAGTCAACATCCATTGGTGTTTTCCATTTAAATCTTTGTTTACAGCCAAATACTGGTCTTGACTTTAACCAATAGGAGGTAATGCTTGTTATCCTCCTTAATCTGAATATCTTGGCTATAGGACTTGATTGATGATAGTCTGGTGTTGCATCTAGGGCAAAAACTTAGTCAATTAGATATTCACATTTAATGCAAAGCCCACATTAAAATCGTGTATTGTGTGCGTACTTGTAATTTTTTTTAAATTTAGGTTTAGTTAGGTCTCAAGGAGCTTCCCCATATTATTTGAAGAACGGTTTTTCCGTACACAGTATTCAGTTTTATCTTGAGAGAGACAAATTAAAACACTAATAGTTCCTAGCACTCTGAACATTTTTAAATGCAACATCATTAATCATGAACGCTTACATTTTTATGCCCTTAACTATGCCATCACAGTGCAATATCTGGATTCTCATGAAGTGTGGCACTTGTATCATCAATCATGAGTTTGGAATCAACATCCAGAATAAGGTGAAGAATGAAGAGGTTGCAGGCTTTCTGCTTCCCTTGTTTGATTGTAAGTGCCTCTACCATGTTACTTGAGGCAATTCCTATATGCTTGAAAAACCATTCCTTCACTTTTGTTCCAAGTTTTGCGAAATTTCTCTGAGTCTGGCTTGGTAAAGATTATTCCTAGATGTACCAGCAGTAATTAGCTTAATAAAAGGGATCTTAAGAGGAACCCATCACTGTTCCTTCCTTGGTGTATTGGAGATCAAACCCAACCTTAGATATTTTATCTGCCAAGCAATTTGCTGACCTTGAATATGTGGCAAAGTTATATTTTCTAAGCACTTACTAGATTTATTACTTATTGCTTCAAGTCTTCAATGATAGCACTTTCTAATGAAGATACATTAGATCTGATATTTAGTGAGAGCTTATGATATATGAATTGGCTCCTATTTGTAATGATGTCATACCATTGTGTAAAACCTAGAGTAAAGCCAGTGCCTCGCTCTCAAATTAGCCACGTAGACAACAATGGAAGATGATGCCATATGCTGATTACTTATAAAATGGTTTTACCAGTCTTGCTTATACTTGATCTTCCCAATACTTCTGTCTTATTTTATAAGGGTGCTGCACAATTGATCTTAAAGAGCTAGCACAAGTAAATTGTAAATATAATAATATTTATATTCTAGCTTCAGATCTTGTTTTTTGCTTGTACTGCAGATTCTATTCCACTGCACAACACGAACTGAAAATGGGGTTGTTGTTGATTCCACAAGGTCAGAGTATGGGGGTGAGTTCTTTAGTCATCGACTTGTCTGTTTTAGGTTTATCCGTATGTTATAATTTTCTTTCCTCAGCCTAATAATGATAGAATGCTTATGCTAAAGTCAGATTTTTGTGTGAATGAATTATGATATTTGTTTTGAAGCCAACTTATAATCATAATAAATGACTACAACAAATGGTTATCATGCGGAAACATACATCATGAACAAGCTAAACAACCCTTTATGCTCTGCCAGTGTTTGAGATTATATTGGTAAGTACCACATGGTCTACAATGGTTTCAGTGACCTCAGAAATCTTGAGGTATATAGGATGTACTTTGCTATACAGACAAAGATGTCTTGTGATTGTTATTATATTGAAACTCTTAAAGCTTAGGTTGCTTTGTTGTAGTGGGCAATGTCGAGGCTCTAATTTTCAAAAATATGTTGAATTCCTTGGACTTGTGTGAATCTTACATCAAAAGTGTGTAGTATATGTATATAAGATCAAAAGAACTAGTCTTGGGTTGAATGGGGTCTCTTGGCCTCTAGGTTAGATTCCAATGCATTTAATTATTACAATAGAACAAGTTTATACAATGTAGCCAGATTTGAAACTTGTGAAAATGCATGTGGTCTAAATTAAAGGAGACTCCAATATGTGTGACTAAAAGGCTTGTAGGAAAACTATGGAAATTAATTTTAAATGCGTAGATTATTAAAATGTCAGGCTCTGCATCAAAAATAAATTTTTCCATTTGCTATGCAATGTCTCTCATCTGCATTTCCAAATTATTATGTATTCACCACATAATTTGTTATCTCCATATCCACTGTAATAAAACTATTTCACATAACTTTAATTACTAATAAATGCTACCGACATGATCTTGGTTTCCATTACAGATAAGATGTAGCTTTAGAAATCCACTCATATGATACACCTAGGAAATCTATGAATATGTAAAAAAATGTGCCAAAAATGCTATAGGAAAAACAGAACACAAAAAATTCATATTTTCCAATTTATAATTTCAAGTGCTGGGAGAATGGCTCAGGTTCAAGTCTTGGTTGCCTCTATATAAATATGACAAACATTTAGAAAACCATGAATATGATACAACTAGGAAATTTATGATTATATATAAAATTATGTGGAAAAAGTACTACTATAGAAAGTAGGAAATTTAAAAATGCACTTGTTATTTTGCAAGTTCAAGTGCTTGTTGGGCAAACAAATTAGGTTCAAATCTTGGTAGGCAGTCTATATATCTGTCATGCCTCTAGATCATCTTGTCATTGTATGTCATATATGGTTACGGAGTAGAGAACATGTGCACACATAACCTTTCACCAGTCACTTGTAGTTTATAGAATTGTTATTTTCTATGTAGTTGGCCCCTACCTAATGTTAGCTATAAATAGGGGCTCTGAAAAATCTTGTTATGACTTGGTTAAAGTGCTCTCCCATTCTTTCCAATTTTGATTTGGAAAATTCCTTCAATCTTATTTGCCACCAATCTTCAATTCAAGTTAATTCTGATATCTGCAATAATATCAATGATTTATCCTTGGGCATTAGTTGTTAAACGAGGGTCTTAGCAATGAAACTGAACTTTGGCATAAAACAATGGTAAACATATGACACTAAATAAACAAGGGCCGCGCTGCAGCATAGTTCCTGCCAAATGCTGGCAGGCTGGTTTTGACAAACAGGGTATGGACATCCATAAAAGCATATTGTAACAGGATCCTGATTCAGTAAGGTATTACAAAACAAAACTGGTTGTAAAACTGCATGCAGAAGGTGTACAAAGCAGAAACACATAATTTGTTTTTTGTTTTAAGGAACTTTTATGAATTACATGATATATGATGCGATTTGTGTGAAACTCTAGTCAATAAACAGTGCATAATGTTGAAGATATAATTGATGCAAAACATTATGAATTTTCGCTAGATGTACTAGAAGCAATTCAAAATGAACTTGTAATCTCCCCATTTTTACGACGTCCTCTTTCAGTTGGGATGATTCAGGCACACTTACTATTTTTAGTAAGTGCTATTTTTGGCAGGGGGTCTGGTGCGGTGTTTCGGTCTTTGGAGAGCCTTTCAAGTGTTTCAGCTTCTCTTCGGTTCAAGCTCTAGGGCACAATTTACTATTTTTAGTACTTTCTAAAAATATTAAGTCAATTTGGGTCAACGGGTCCCAGTTAGGCGGGTCACTACAACACAAAATTCAGTTGATATAAAGTTACTAAGGCTAAATCAATTTAATATTTGATTTATGCTTTGAAAAAGGTCTATTATAAAGTAACTTTATATTTTATCAATGAGGGTCCTGAGGGGACATAAAAAGTACCTTGGCGCCTAATACAATCAACTTAAGTTGTTTTTAAAGCCTTTAAAGTATTTAATATTGCATAAAGAGGATGGACGCCTATGTTGAGAAAATAAATAATTTTTAAATAAAAATAAAGGCTAAAGTTGAAGTAAAGATTTTAAGTTAAATCTTTTAAATTGAGCAAATACTTTGGGCGCCCAAGGTGAAGTTAAAATATTAAAAAAATGAATTGAAATCAAAAGCAAGAGTTTGGTGTGCTTTTGAAGTCATTTTGGGCTTATGGATGTTTTGGATATTGCTGTGCTTGGCCTTGGAGCTTGGCTCTAGGGTTTGGATTGACTTGTTGAGACGAAAACCTCTGCAAGGACACCTTTCTTTGTGTGTGAAAGACCACATCAGGAGAGGATATTGGGAGGCTTCACACAGGAGCTTCACTTGGGCTTTCAAGTTGCAGGATTACAGAGTTTGGTGATGAAGAATTTGGTTCATTTTTGAATAGGAGTGATGGTTTCTAATTTGTGAGGGCTTGGAATCGATTTTGGTGAAGCTTGGTTGCATTTTGGTGGTGATTCTAATCATTTCTGGGTACTCCATTTTCTGGGCCTGATCATAAACATTTGCTAATATCTCAAAAATGAGTGAGATTATCAAAATAGGTATTAGTCCCATGGGAAGCTTTCTTCATGGCGCCACCAAGAAATATAACTTTGCATTTTTTAAAGAAGCAAGGAATTTCTAAGACCAGATTGCCCCTTGCAGCTGAGTGCCACATTCTGGGAGACTTCATGTTTGCTGGTCGTCTGTCAGAAGGTTGCAAGACACTATTTCTGTAGCTTTGAACTGGAGATTAGGGCTTTTTTTGGCTTGGAGATTGACAGCACTCATCATGGTTGAAGGCGTGCTTGAGGGTTTCCAATAGCTGCTGCTGGAGGCTTTAAAAAAAGTCATTACAGTCATTTTTTTCAGTTCCAATCTGCTCGCCCAGTTTGCTCTTCTTGGTAACGATTTGGAGACCCCTTGACGAGAGTCTTGGACGTGGTCAAGAAGATTTCTTTTATCAACTGTGGGAGCTTGCAGCTTGGTTAACTGGCCAAAAATTGCTTTGATTGAGAGGTTGCAGTTGCAATGAAGAAATAATGGGTAATCCATAGCTGTCATTGATTTTCTGCTTTTTAGTCTTCAAAAGAAAGGTTCAGATGGAGTTCCTACAATAATAGTGAAGCCATATAAAAAGTGTGAGAAGCTTACCGGCAGCCAAATCAAAATGTAATTGATTCATGTCTCCTACCATACATCAAATGAGCATTGAAAAGGTTCTTAGTATCTTACCAGTAGTTTGAAGAGTTGAAACAGTGTGGTTTCTGCCAGTCTTGCTAACTATTCCCTTTCCAACACAACTGTTCCACCAATTTCTCCACAACTGTTCCTCTCTGCCCATATCTATACAAAAATAAAGCTTGAGGATCACTTTTGCTAGACAATTTAGAAAATGGTCAATGTTTCCATTGCATGGTTCTACAGAAGTGTACCGCATATGTAACAATAGTTTTAGAGAGTCAAAAAGACAGTCACGTATGTTGTATACAAATGGTCTTATTCTGAACATGTTATTGTTTATTGTTCTTCAATACTATGTCAATTATTTGATCTATATGTCAATTCACTGATTCATAGTTCTCTGCATCTATGATACTGTGTAATAATTTTGTTGATTCAATTTTTCTTTTCATTTTGTGCATAATATAATGAGAAGCTAGCAATTCAACAACACAAGTTGAGTAATATTTTACTTGTTAGGTTTTATTGAAGTCTATCATCTGAATGCTCTTTGTCTTTTGGAATGCACACTACCTGTAAATGAGACACATTAAACACAGTAAGCAACAAGCAAAACCATATCAATCCCATGATAACACAAAATCAAGCAGATTTCAAGAAAACTTGGAAACAATGTCATAATTTAATTTAAATTTACCCTACTTCTAATCTTGGTCTCTGGGTAGTCCAAACCTGTCATCTCCTTCACATTCTCCACAAGACCCATGTACAGCACAAAAATAAGTGCTAACGCCTGATTTGAAATTAGCCCCCTAAAAGACATTTCCTAGTTTTAACAAAAGGTTCTATTAGTTCTTGTTCTAGTTGCTACTCAGCTGGCTTTTGTCAGTTAAACCTGACGCTCTTTTCTCTCATTACAATTTCAATTTCAGTGTTCTAAAAATAGCCTTGATTTAGGGTTTTCTAGGTTTGTTGTCAAATGGATGCTAGCAAAACTTTCTAAAAATAGAATCTTTGTTTCTAGGGCTCTAACTGATTTTGATTGGTCGAAAATACTTTCCAAGCAGGCTGGTCTAGTCAGAATTGTGAAAAGGTCAGTATTTCTCTGGTAGGTCAATTTTGCTTTTTCAGTAGAAAAAGCAGGAGCTTCGAAGTCATAAATGGAGGAAGGTCAACTGCTAGGTGTTAGATACAAGGTCTCAGATGCTGCACAGACAATGATCAACGACAAACAAGGCACGTAAAACGATGAACGAAGAAAGGAAGAGAAAAAAGTTGAAATTTGTCAAAATTTTTCTAACATTGGATGTCTAGGTGCCCATGTCTAGGAAGGGTGCTTGGCATTTCATGCCTTAGAATATTTTTTAGCTTTTGTTCATGATGCACGTAAAATGATGAACGTAGTTGGAGAAAGCAAAGGCAGAAATTAAAAAACGAAGAGAAAGATGAAAATCATGAAAAATAGTGTAACTCTGGTGAATCTAGGCGCCCCTATCCAGGAAGGGCACTTGGGATCTCATGCCTTAGAGATTTTTGCTTGCTTTCCGAAAAACGTGCAATCTTGCCTGTCAGCCTTGTTCCGGTTCGCCGAGAAGCAGTCAAGCAGTTTTTCAGGGTGGGAAAAGTTGGAGATCATCTCAGATATGTTCATGCTCTTCAATGAATCCATCATCTAGTGCCAAGGATCAGTTAAATAGTGAAAAGCACAGATTGAACGGAGGCAGTTTGCAAAAAATGAAGAAAATTATAGAAAAGTTGAAAATCATTGAAAAATGACAAAGTCTGGAAGACTTGGGCACCCCTGTCAAGGAGGGGCGCCTAGCTTTTAGTGCCTTAGAATATTTTTTGCGTTTTTTGGAAAATGTTCAAACTCCTTTGTTAGCCTGGTTCCGGCTCTTGAGAAAAATTAGTCAAATGCAGTAACGGAGGTTGGCAAAGGGTATAATTCATTTAAGATATGATCAAGCTTGCCAGATTGACTGACTTTTAGACTCTGTTATTCACTGGCTACTCGAAAGTGAAGATCAAACAGGGGTGACTGACTCTCGGCGGAGACAAGCAAAGCAAAATTTGAAAATTATGAAAGTTTTTCTAAGGTTTACAAACCCAGCCAGATAAGACTCCTTTGAAAGGGCACTATCTTCACCAACACATGAAAGATTGTCCTAGTGACCCAGCTGAGGAAAGATGTCCTCTCCAACTTTGTAAGTTGCTTCACAGCAGCAAGGAAGGCTTCATTAAAGCAACACCCAACACCCTAAATCAAGCCTTTTTTACTCCTTAATCAGGTAAGGGTCCCAATGCAGCATTAAGAGTGAATATTTCAATCACCAATGCCAAGAAAGGTCTGGTAATATGTTGAAGCCACAACACCCTAGGCCGTACCTCCTGGGAGGGTCGACCTTCATTTAAAAATTGAATGCTTCACTAAAAAATTTGATCAAGTACTTGAAAGGATCGCCCTAGCATGAGAATTCAATTGGTCAAGCGCCCATTTTGATGTCCATCTCTGTTTTAGACTTATGAGTGAAAATATGCATTTCCAGGCTGAAATGAAAGCTCCAAAATCTGTCAATAGAACACCCAAAGTGATATAAATTTGCTCCTCAATCTATAGTTTTTAGCTACACTCAAAGCTGCATAAGAAATACTCTCAACTTCTCGAAACTTCACCAAAATTTATCAAGCTGAAGCTCAAATGAAGCCTCTGAATGAGACTTCCAATAACCCTCCTAATGTTGTCTTTCAAACATGGGGAGAGTTTGATCTACAGAGGTTTTCGTCCTTGCAAGCCCTTGTTTCCTCCAAAGCCAAGCTTCTAGAGAAGAATCTGTCCAAGTTTCATAATCCCAGCCTCTTAAATGAGCCTCAAAAAGACCTTTTATCTTATTTTCTCCAGCAACCCTAAAAACCCACTTTACAAAGCCTTTTGATTTAATTTAATTTTTAATTACCTCCCTCAACTTGGGTGCCCAAGGCATAAAGCTTTTAAATCATTTATTTTAACATTAGCCTTTTTTTAAATAAAATTGACTTCTTTTACTACCTTAGGCGTCCATCCCCCTTAATGCAAAATAAAATACTTTAAAGGCTTTTAAAAACAACTTAAGTTGATTGCACTAGGTGCCATGGTGCTTTTTTTGTCCCCTTCATGACCCTCAACGAATAAATATAAAGTCACTTTATAAATTCCAATTTCGAAGGGAATAATAAATATTAAAATGAATCAACCTTTGAAACTGACGCCTCCACAGAGAAATGCTGCTAAGAGACAACCCTGACCGGGACCAACCTACCTTGGATGACTTACTATTTTTAGAAAGTCCTAAAAATAGTAAGTAGCGCTTTGAAACTCGAATTGGAGGGAAAGCAGAGGAGCTCGAAAGGACTCTCTGAGTACAAAAACATGACACCAGACCCACTACTAAAAATAGCACTTACTAAAAATAGTAAGTGTGCTTGAATCAACCCAACTGAAAGTGGATGTCGTAAAAAGGGGACATTATAGTTCGCCCTTCCCAAAGATTGCTTGTCCTCAAGCAATACCAGTAAAGCCCTGCAATCCACCAACAAAAACATATTGAAACAAGAGATGATCCCAGGGTCCCAAATAATTTTGGGAGGTCTATAGCTCCAACTGCTCAAGTCCCTGCCCTGGAAGGCACCAATACATAGGGCCTCCTGAAAATCACCTATAATAAGAGTGATAAAATATCGCCAAAACTCAACCCACTCAGAAATATGTCCCTCCGGAGAATCAAAATGAGGTGCCACAAGAGTAAACTCAGGAAAATCCACATTGGCTCCCTCATCCCAAACGGTCGTTGCACTAGAACTCAATGTGATCCCTGGGTTCCAAGTGAGTCTTAGAAAAATAACTCTATGCTGAAGTTGCGCCACATTGATCATAACGAATCGACCACCGTCACTAAACTGCACTTTTCTATCTTGGACCACTAGAGGAATAAGATCATCAAAGCCCGCATTGAAAACACTGAAGGGACTGAAATCAATGTCATAGAATATATCCTGCCACAACAACTTTGAAAAGGATGCGTCCATAAACTCACTGCCAAACACATCCCTGGTCTCCATGAAAATCACCCTGCTCAACCATAAGAGATTACCCAAGGCATGACTCCACATGATAACTAAAATGCGGAACAAGTGATCCACTGCCACAACTCTGAAATCAACTGACCAATTGAAGCCAATGCTGAAGCTAGCCGAAATCATGACATTAACACTCAACCTCTGAGTGTCAAAAGTAAGGTCCAAAGCACACCAACTCACCCAAACCACTGCAATATTTAAGACATCATCAGATAAAAAGCAAAACATCTCCATGAAGTAATTGCAGTGAGAATCAATCACCAGAGTGGAAAAAATGAATGGGTAAACAGTGTGTGGATGAAAGCTCATAGTCGGCTGTCCCAAGGCCTGCCTGGCCCCTGAATCAATCTGCTTACTAAAAAATGACGTCAAATCCAATGAGAGAAAATAGAGGCAGTGATAAGCAATCTCCTATTCCACTAGAAAAGGTGGAGTGATGTGTATGAAGGTGTCAACCGAGTCATCTCCAGAAATCAAATCATCTCTGTCATCAAGCCTCAACCATAAACTACTCCATGGTTGAATTGTGGGTACCATCCAACTTGTCCATGAGTTTGACATTAGAGTCGTGTGCAAGCTGGTCGGAGAATGGGAAGCAGTATTAATATCAAAAGTAGACCCATTGTGCCAATCTCGTGACAACACCTCATGTCGAAACGTTGCACCTGGATCCCAAGCCTGGTTATCAACACCCCATTCAAATAATGGATTATCAATGACCCGAAGGTTATCCTCAACTCCCAATCCAAAACAGTGTTCTTGCTGATCCAAATTCATATATTCAGATTTTCTTGGGCAATGAGCAAGGTCATACTCCTCCTGGATGTGATCAAGCTCCATCATTACCTGTTTGATTTCGTTTGTCCTTTCTCTACCTTCTTGCTCATTCAACTGTTGGGTCTCATAAAGCTGATCATTTGCTGCAAGAAGTGCCTCCTAGACACTTTCCAAAGCAATCTTCGTGGAGTTTAGCTTAATGGTGAGCTCACTAACCTCTCCCCTTAACTGCTTAGTCAAAGATAGGGTGTCATCTGCAAACTTAGTAGCTATATCTTTATGCATCATGTGTAAGCTGTTTTGAATTCTTCCATAGAGCTCTTCAATGCATGTAAATCAAACAATGAAATATTAAGCTCACTTTGTGCCTTAGATGCATTGTAAATTAAATTTTCCACTTGCATGTGTTTGCTGTCCATGCTAGATAAAATGCGCACCTCATCTCTAGATGAAACCAAGAGTTGTCTTTTCCAATCAAGATCAAGCAAAACTGTTGAACTGCTGTTTTGAGGCATGACAAAATCAGAATTTTCATACTTAATATCAATGTCTCTATTGCTGTCCCAAATTACTTGAGCCTCTCCCTGTTCTTTCTCAATAGCAGATTGTGAATCCCAAACAACAAGGCTGCTAGTTCCCTGATTAAATTCAACTTCTTGCAATGTGAAATCTGCTTTGTTATCTTGTTCGTGAAAAACTTCATCAATGCCCGCATAGTTTTTCTCCGTGCATAAATGTGGAGCTGAAGTAAGGACAGCACTAAAGTCAAAAGGAGATTCATCCCATTCCGTTCCTTGGTCATACTTGCAAGCTAATTCACCTGTCTCCCAATGCATTTGGGTCTCTTCCCCTTCATTCCCAGTATCAAACTGTGAATCCACATCAACCAAGCTGTGAGGTCTAGGCTCAAAATCAACAACTTGCCAAGTGAAATCAGATTCCTTTTCAAGGTTAAAATCATCTCTTTCTAAGCCACCCTCTATGCAAGACTCCCGGGATGAAGTAAGGACTTCATTACCAACCAAATTAGTTTCATCCCAAGGTGAATCCTTGTAATGTTCTACCCCCAATTTTTTTTTTGTTGATTCCCTTCAAAAGCTGATTACTGTTTTGAGTTTGAGATTGTGTTTCTTGCAATTTTGAAGTGTTAACAGTGCTCAAAGATGTAAACAAAGAGTGCATGAACAAAGATTGAAAATATATGCAAATATTCAAGTTTGAGAATGCTTTCTACAACAAAGACAATTTTGATTTTATTCTAGAATAGTTTCAGACTTACATATTCATTAAAAGCAGCTAAAAGCCTAAAAGAAATTGTTTTAGAGACAATTTCGATTTTATTCTAGAATAGTTTCAGACTTACATATTCATTAAAAGCAGCTAAAAGAAATTGTTTTAGACCTAGTAATCACTCCAGAACAACAAGTTATGGTGTCTTCTTGAAACCCACGTCCAACCCAAGTCTCCAAACTCCAAACCCAGCTGTATGGCGTTCCTATTCAAGGCAATGGGTCACCAAAAAAATGATTTTCAGACCTCTTTCTTCTCAGCAAACCTGGGCACACAAACCAAGGAGGCCGTACCTCCCTAGAGGGGCGATTTAGCTCCCAAAAATTAAATCCTTCACCAAAAATTTCGATTTAAAGCTTGAAGGGGGCGCCTAGACCAGGAAAATGATTAGAACCAATACCCATATTCAAATCTCCAATCTTTTCAAAGTTATGAGCATTTATCAGATTCTCCAGGCAAACTTAAACTCCAGAAAAACTCACCAAAAACACACCAAAAACACACCAAAACTGAAATATAAAGCTCACCACACCACACTAGCAATCACATACCAAAAACCCTACTTCAAACCACCTAGAAGTACTGAAATATCTTCATTCTTGAAAGCCCAAATGTGTTCTCTGTCTAAAAACACCCTACACCAGCCTGAGCAAGGTCTTTCACTGCCGGGGCTGATCTTAGAACTGAGGGGTATTGCCTTGAATTCCGTCCTGCAAGTCTTTGGCTTCAAACCAGCAACATATCACCATAAACAATCTCCAGCATAAGAGAAAAATGAGCCTCCAGAAAACTTTTATGTTTCTCCATTGTGATGGGCGCCCTAAACCCTAAACCCACGCCTTAGCAAAGCTTTGTTTAATTTTTTAATTTGTTTGAAAAGCTTCTCCAAGAGGGATGCCTAAAGTGGGGCCATTTAATTTTTAACTTTTAAAAACATCTTAAAGTGATAACGCTAGGCGCCATGGTCACTTTAAGTCCCTTTATGACCCCCTTAATTGAACTTTATAACATAAAGTCACTTTTTTTAATAAACCTTTTAAAAACATTAGCCAAATATTAAAATAATTCCACCAAGTGGCTTAAGTCATCGCAATATACTCATACTGGCAAGCCAGACCAGGTCCATGCTCCGAACAGGACTTACTAATTTTAGTAATATACTAAAAATAGCAAATCATCATCCAAAGGCTCATACTGGAGGCAACTGAAAAGCACTGGAGCTCAACACCGGCAACCCACAACCCACTGACCCCTGCTAAAAATAGTAAAGACCTGACAAAAACACCAACTCAACTAGAATTGAGTCCCCTAACTGAACCTCCTAGCCAACAGGAACCCGAAAATTGGCTAGAGGTAATGTCCACTGATACCTGACTAGAAGGGGACATTACAATCCTCATCATACTTAGGTGCCAACACACTTGGATCCCATGTGAAGAAAGGCTGATCACTCTGTTTAGTAGATAAGTAATCTTTTTGCTCCCCATATGCAGATGCCTTTCCGAATAAGTCATTCTCCATCTCATCATCACTGGAGTCAACATAATCATTTGTAATGTCCCCTTTTCTAGCTCACATGGTATGATGTTGTTGTTAGCCTATTTCTCCTTGGTTCCGTAGGCTAACCAAGGCTCTTAAGGAATCTTGAGGATTTTTGGCCTAGGCAATTTTCGTTGCAGGTCAATCCGGGGCGTTTGGAGGCAGCTTTGGTATACTTACTATTTTTAGTAAGTCATTAATGCTATTAATAGTAATTCATCAGGTGGGCCGTGATCTCCAGTGACAGTGCCTTTTCAATGGAAGATTGGTTATTATTGTAAGATGATTTCAATTCCATTGGTTTAATTCATTTCTGCATTAATAAAGTTTAAATTATAAAATTAAAGCCAATCATTTAACTTTATTAATGTGAGCCTAAAGTTAAGTGGGAAAATGAATAGTAAAAGGGGCCCTTTATTTTAAAATACATGAGACATCAAAAAAGAAAAAAAGGAAGTTTATGTTTTATCCCACATTGGTTAAAAGTGTGAATGAGCTCTTATGAGAAGTTTATAAAAGGGTTGCAAGGGGCTTACTTTTAGCCATGCTTGGTTTATGCTTGATTATTATATTCTCTTGGAGAATTCTGGGAAGCTTTGGCTTTCAGTAGGTTTGAGGACGAAAACCCTCGAGCTTGGAGGCAGTGGACGAAAACCAATTGTTAGTTGGAGATATTATTCAGGTGTCTCACTTTGTGCTTCTAAGATTGGATATTTCTGTTGTTGTTCTACTGAAGATTTTAAGGCAATATTCATATTTAATTTCAGATCTCTTTTTCAGCCTGATATTTTATGGTTTACATGTATAATCTTTTGGTTAAATAGAAATCAGTTGCATGCAAATTGTTGTTAAATTTTCTGTGGAACATTTGGAAAAAAAATTGGGGCAAATATCCTTAGGGGATGGTTCAGTGGTATCAGAGCTGAAAATCCTGCCTAGCTTGTGAGGTTTTTATGAGTGACAGAGATAGATTGCAGATTTTTGAAGTCATTATCAGTTGTGAAGGAAATCAATTTTATCAGACTAAAGTTCAATAATCATCCATCAGGGAGTTTGATTCTATTTGCTGGAAATCGTGGGTAGAAGAGTTCGATTATACAAAAACAGAGCATTCTCTGTAGAATACGATTTGGAAACAATTGAATAGATTAATCAGAAAAAAACAAAGATTGGAGCTTAGGAATATTCAGAAGAGACAATTTGGGAATAAAAGACGAAATCAAAGTTAGCCACCAAGATGCCTTGAAAGAGTTGAAATTGCTAGAGTGTTTGCGTTCTTTGAAGAGAATAAGCTGCCACCAACACTACATTTCATATAGGACAAGCTCAGTAGAAGACAAAAGTCAGACAAGATAAAAGAGGAATCGCCTTTTTTCTTAGATCATCGGGAGTTGCTGGGAGTAGGACAAGCAACACAAGAAGTAAATATAAAACCAATTTCCATTATAGAAAATCGGGGCTGCTGATGGGAATAAAGAATAGACAAAATTAAATTGAGGAGTTCGTATGGAGCTGATAAAGACAAAATAGAAGCCGTCAGACATTATATAGAGGATAAAGACAAAAAAATTGTAAGAGATGACTTGGAGACAATAGATTTATCGGGTCCTACTTGCTAAGCCAATGCGTAGCTGGAAGTAACGCTTTCATCAATAGAGACAAAATAAAGGATAAGTCTGAAGTGGAGTCAATGCAAGGAGCAGTCGGGAGCAGCTTGGGCATATCGATTCTCCTTGGCGAATCATATTTCTTCATGAATCTTAGGCGCATCATTATTTGACAACAAGAGGCTTCAATTGGCATCTTTGGATTTCATTTTTATAGCATAGGAAGATCGTGGTATTAAGATTTTGAAGAATTGTGGATTCGATTTTGATGTTGCTGGGTTCAATTATATTAAAGCAAGTTTTAATATTCTGACCGTGTCCTGCTGAATAAAGACAAAAGAATCCTTGCACAAAAAAAAAAATAAAAAAATGTCAGAATATTAATCGATTTTTATACACAAGGAAGCCGTCTTCAGTTTAAAGCATTGAAGGAGAAGTCAAAATCGTCAGAAATAAGAATAAGACAAGAGTGGGACGCATCAGCAGAAAGAGACAAAGCTTGCAAGGAAAAGACGTGATTTATAATTCTGGGCGCTTGCATATAAAGACAAATTCTGAAAGATATCGGGTTTAGCTTGGCCATCGTATATTGCTGAAAGAAGCTAAGTTGAAATATCAAATGAGATAAAGAAGTCGTGGGTCCCAGTTCATAAAGAATTCGAGCCATCTGAAGACAAGACAGATACGACCAAAAAAGAAAAGCAACTTGGTTCAACTTTGGAGGTTTGGAATCATTGAAGGATTATATTCAAGTGCGATTTGTGCTGGAAGGAATTCGCCCAGTATAAAGGTTGCCATCTAGTCTCAAGTTGAGAGCGACTGGAGGAAATTCAGCTTGGCATCTAAATCAGGTTCTCATTCCTAGTAGAAAAAAATCTGTATTTAATTGCATGTGTATTGCTACTGTCACAGCTTGTATTGGCATTTTATCTTCATTATATAGCTGTCATTGTTAATGGAATGGAAAGGACTGCGTTGGTATATTCTGTAGCTCACTGCTCTGACAACAGTCCTAATAGAAATTGCACCATTGTACCAAATACTCTTGATCTTCTTGTATCGCTGCCTTAGCAGTATTGTTTGCATTGGCATAGAATTATATATATTGTTGGGCATCATATATTCAGATTGGATATCATATATATGCAACACCATGGAGTTTGGGCTTGCATACAAAATGTTTGACAAAATGCCAGTAGCTGAAGTTGCAGACTGGCATAAATAGTTCAGTCATTTATCATTGGGAGATTGTAATACCACATATCTTTGTAAATCATGGACGAATGTTGTATTCAGTCATGAGTTGCATTATAAAGAGGAGTTTGAGTTTGCTTACTAAGTGTTTGTAGAAATGTCAGTATGCTGTAGTGACATATCTGCATGAAATTGCAATCATCATATTGCATTGGAAGTCCAAATAATGCTTGCTTTGTCTTTCAAGTTCAATTCAGTTATTAGATATAAGCATTTGAAACCAATTCATAACTTCAAAAACGAAAGAGCAATCAGTTCCAGCTGAACGGAGGACGCTTGACAACTATTTGACAAAATTTCTCAAGCAACAAACAGAAAATCAGATACCAGCAAATACACAGTGACAACTTAAGTGTTTGACGATATTCCTTGAAGTTTAAATCAGCAAAACAGGGTCATATTTATCAAGGGAATACTACAGGCTGAAATATATGCAGCGAAAAAGGTCATCATGGCAAAGTTGTTTAACAATAAATAGGCATGGAAAGAAATTGAACAAACGCAATACAAGGTAATACGTAGTTTGCAGCGTTTAGATGATTCACTTTCAAAGTTTGAACTTTCCAAAGGACCATCTTCACGTTCTTCTAGCAAAGGTCCAACACCACAAGACACAAAAGCGGTGGTGATTAACATGTTTGAGGAGTATAGCATTCTTCCTCAATATGTTAAGAAGAATCTTCTTTTCAAGGACTACATGGACATACACTTGAAACTTTGCCACAAGACTGAGCATGCAAGGAAGGAATATCACACTATAGCTCATGAATTGTTCGTACATGGAATGGATAGAGTATCTTCACATATGGTTGATACAACCATTCATGAGAATGATTTCGTGTCTTCAAGTTCAGATAGGGTATGCAAAAATTTATATGATGAATTTGATAGACATGCTGATTTGACTAAAGGAGACATTAGGACAGCCTTGGGAAATGATTTGTCTACATCATCCTTGCAAGAGGTTTCTCAAGAGGCTTCTACTTTAAAGGCTAGCATAGATCGTATTAGCGATTTTGATAGCAATGGTGTGGATTCTTTGGGTGATCATAAGGCAGATACTCAAGGTTTGAGTATTAATGATGCATTGTGTGAGAAGGATTTATGCCACCACGAGTCTGATTTTTCAAATCAGACTATAGCAAACCAATTAACAAATTTATTTAATGGCAATGAATCCTAGGATCGTGATTTAGATGGACATGTAGTTGCTTTGGTAGCGAAAGTGTGTGAAGATATGGTCAAAACAACAACTTCGACCCTGCCAGTGGAGACATCCTTTGAGATACATAGCAGCAGTACCATTGATGATATTGTGAGTGAAGCTGATAGCACCCATGATGCTGCTTATCGGATGGTGAGCAATGATGATTCAACCTCATCTCATAGTGCAGACTCTAAATCAGAAAACTTGTATGGGGGTGATAAGTTTCAAGGTCCTCGTCATTTGGTAGGGCAACTAAAGGCAAACAACAGTATGATTGCCACAACCATAGAGCATTTTGATGTTGCTCATCAGATGTTGGCCCTTCATGGTTGTAGTACTCCCGTGACAGATGAGCACGGAGAGAGTGGTCCTTCCCTTGTAGAGTTTCATGCACTTCAAGAAGCAATTGGAATAATGAAGCAAAATTTAAATTACCTACAGCTACTTGCGGACAAAGATTATCTTCTCGAGTGGGATTGCATCTGTCATAAGGCATTGAAGGGAAAGGAAAAGGAGGTTGATGAGTTCACTCATGAGCTTGAGGTGACTATGGACTCGTTGAAGAGTGCCCGGTTGGCCCTTCAGGAGTCATAGTCACGGATAGAGGAGCTTACCGTGTAGTTGACTTTGGCATAGTCTCCACCATCTTTAGATACAATTCAGTTTTCCATTGCAGCAGTTGGTGAGGAGCATGTATCCATGGATTTTGGTTGTGAGCAGGTTGAGGATGTGGTTACATCCATCACGGTTACAGGTGAAGTCGATATAGATGGGATGAGTGCATTGGTTGAGAGTTGCAGGGAACCACATGTTGCACCAGGTTCCCCTGAGGTTAGTCCCATGATAGGTGATGCAGGGAAGATTAGTGATAGCTTTTGTGACATCGTTGTCGATTCACCAAAGAGTTGTGTGACAACTCACGACACTACTCCATCTTCTGCAGAAGAGATATGCAGAGTATCATCTTGTTGGGAGATTGATTCTTATGTTGATTTGTTTCCCTCCCCTGGAAGAAAATCAGTCATTTCATCCCATGCAGTGGATTATGATGAACAGTTTGTTGAGCCAATTCAGGAGTACAATTCGATTTATTGTTCCAGGGATTCAGAAGTGGATGATTTGGATCAACATGGAGTGATTGTGCAGTTTGTGAATAATCTATTATTTGAGTTTGATGGTGGATTGATCTATGATAATCTACTCTTTGAGTTGGAAGCTGACCACACTCCTGATACTAGTTCAGGGTTAAGCGATAATCATAGTTTTTGGGATCGTTCCAGTGCATCGGGATTCCAAACAGAGCTCACAGAGGAGTTTTACAGTGTATACACTGTGAGGAGTACTTATAGTTTTGCCTTTGATCCACCTGTACATGATTTGTATTGAATGCAAAATTCTTGTACGCATGATGATTCTCTTTGCGCGATTGAGGGAAGCCAATCATTTTTTTGCTCAGAGTTACCATCTTCAAAAGATGAGACTAGAGGTTGCAAGTATTCAACTCATTTGTTTGTAGGGGATTACTTGCAAGATCAGAGGATGGACTACCATCATGCTGGTGAGTACCTTACAGAGCTTGCCTCTTCTGGGTTTCAATGGGAGACAGGGCTTCCAGGTTGTTGTAGTGGCAGCGGGCATGATGGCTTGGTTAGTTATCATATCTATGAGAGTTTAGTAGGAGTTGTAGAGAGATATTGTGTTACAGATGCTTTCAGTTGTTCTTATCTCCACATGAAGGATGGATGTGAGGTTCGGTATTTTTGGATGATGAGGTTCGGTATTTTTGGGATCTAGGCGATGACAGGTTTGGTACTGTGTATTGGACGGGTCCCATTGGGTTGCTTCACTATTTGCAGCATGGTGAAGTGGAGATCAAATTTGAGCAATGGAAGTCTGAGGGTGTTTTTCATAGCAGAATTCTATTTTGGATTTGGGATCCAAGTATTTTATGTTGGACACTCTCTAGTATGTTGAGGGATCCTTTGTGTGCATCAGGGTTCTGGTCTGGGTTCACTGGGGAGTATTGCCACATGTGCATGATGTTTCTTCATAGTTTGTGGTGTATGGTGTTTTTATCAGGGTGGAGCAATGGGTTGATTGATGTTTGCTTGAGGGCAAGCAATCTCGGGAAGGGAGGACTATAATGTCCCCTTTTCTAGCTTGCATGGCATGATGTTGTCATTAGCCTATTTCTCCTTGGTTCCGTAGGCTAACCAGGGCTTTTAAGGAATCTTGAGGATTTTTGGCCTAGGCAATTTTCGTTACAAGTCCATCCAGGGTGTTTGGAGGTAGTTTTGGTATACTTACTATTTTTAGTAAGTCATTAATGCTATTAATAGTAATTCATCAGGTGGGCCGTGATCTCCAGTGACAGTGCCTTATCAATGGAAGATTGGTTATTATTGTAAGATGATTTCAATTCCATTGGTTTAATTCGTCTCCACATTAATAAAGACTAAATTATAAAATTAAAGCCAATCATTTAACTTTATTAATGTGAGCCTAAAGTTAAGTGGGAAAATGAATAGTAAAAGGGGCCACTTATTTTGAAATACATGAGACATCAAAAAAGGAAAAAAAGAAGTTTATGTTTTATCCCACATTGGTTAAAAGTGTGAATGAGCTCTTATGAGAAGTTTATAAAAGGGTTGCAAGGGGCTTACTTTTAGCCATGCTTGGTTTATGCTTGATTATTATATTCTCTTGGAAAAATCTGGGAAGCTTTGGCTTTCAGCAGGTTTGAGGACGGAAACCCTCGAGCTTGGAGGCAGTGGACGAAAACCCATTGTCAGTTGGAGATATTATTCAGGTGTCTCACTTTGTGCTTCTAAGATTGGATATTTCTGTTGTTGTTCTACTGAAGATTTTAAGGCAATATTCATATTTAATTTCAGATCTCTTTTTCAGCCTGATATTATATGGTTTTCATGTATAATCTGTTGGTTAAATAGAAATTAGTTGCATGCAAATTGTTGTTAAATTTTCTGTGGAACATTTGGAAAAAAAATTGGGGCAAATATCCTTAGGGGATGTTTCATCATCTCTCCCCCTAGTCTTAGGTTTGAGATCAAACCCAAACTCATCTGAGTTGTCATCAATGAAAAAGAAAGGATGATCATCAAAGGTTAATTTGGAAACATCATCATTTATCATGTCTCTTTGCCCATCATCCAAAGGTACCTTAGTGAACATGTCATCAAAATCTGCCCCATTGTAGACATCAAGGTCGTCATTAGTCTTAGAGTCATCACTGGATAAGTCTGAACTAGTATCCAAGATTTTCGTCTTGTCTTTCCCTTCATGCGAAACCGTATCTATAGTGCTCACATGCATGACCAAAGAATCGACCATAGGCCCAGTCTCACTTTCCTCAGGCTCCAAATCAAACACTACATTTGATTTTTCTGCTGTAAACTCCTCTTCAATCACATGCACTTGATTGATCGCATGGGGACTCAACTCCGCCACCTCCTTGGAAATTAGTTCTGGTTCCTTCTTATCAAACATCTCTATGAGTCTCTTAGTGAACTTAGTATACGATGTAATTTGAGTATTTTCCAAAATGATCATATCATGGTACCACCACCTATGTGCAGCTCCATCAAGGTGCATAGTAGCATATATTAGGGACTCTTCTTCAGGTATGGGGTTTTGATTCATGTATGTGTCCATCCTCTGAACCCATGCTCTCGCTGAAATCTCATTGGACCCGTCAAAGAAAGGAATGCCAAGTTCTCCAACTTTCCATCGAAAATCATTAAGGTGTAGAGGCCCCTGTTGGGCATATGACTCATCTTGAGATCTACATAATCCTGCAGTGACATGTCATGTTGGAAACCGGCATCTGCAACCAACCAATCTTTCTTAAACTGTTCCTGTCGCTGAACTAAAGTGAGTTCTATTGGAGCTTCTGTTCTCGGTGGAGAGTTAGGCATACAGGGTCTTTTCATGACTCCATTGAGTCCATTCTGCTGATTATTCACTCTGTTTTGCTCAACTCTGTTACCCTGTCCCATTTTGTCCATTCTTTGTATAAGTTGTGCCATGCGTTGATTAGCTTGCTGTGCTAACTAAGTGGATTTATTCTATTCCCTGACCAATGCTTCCAGGAGTTGCAACATACGATCACACATGTTTTTCTTATACTTTCTTTCACAGTCCCTAATGCTCAAATTTTTTTAATCACCCACTGGCAGACAGGATGATTTAGCTCTGATACCATTGTAATAAACTACCTCCAATTTTTTTTTTGATTTTTTCCCTTGTTTGCTGCTTGTTGTATGATGGTATGAAATGATGTTGTAATGATTTTGAAAGGGCTTACATATGCATTGATAATTCATGAAAGAACACAAACAGCAGTACAAGAAGTGTCCAAGAAACTTGAATAGAAATATTTTTTAAATGCTACTATAAATCTGATTTTTAAACAGTGTTATTACAGTCATATGAGAACTACTACAAACTCAGATTTAAGTCATTTTCAGACCTGGTTTACAGCGCCAGCAGCAGATAAGACTCCTTTGAAAGGGCACTATCTTCACCAACACATGAAAGATTGTCCTAGTGACCCAGCTGAGGAAAGATGTCCTCTCCAACTCTGTAAGTCGCCTCACAGCAGCAAGGAAGGCTTCATTAAAACAACACCCAACACCCTAAATCAAGCCTTTTTTACTCCTTAATAAGGGTCCCAATGCAGCAGTAAGAGCGAATATTTCAATCACCAATGCCAAGAAAGGTCTGGTAATAAGCTGAAGCCACAACACCCTAGGCCGTATTTCCTAGGAGGGTCGACCCTCATTTAAAAATTGAATGCTTCACTAAAAAATTCAATCAAGTACATGAAAGGATCGCCCTAGCGTGAGGACTCAATTGGTCAAGCACCCATTTTGATGTCCATCTTTGTTTCATACTTATGAGTGAAAATATGCATTTCTAGGCTGAAATGAAAGCTCCCAAATTTGTCAATAGAACACCCAAAGTGATATAAATCTGCTCCTCAATCTATAATTTTCAGCTACACTCAAAGCTGCATAAGAAATACTCTCAACTTTTCAAAACTTTACCAAAATTTATCAAGCTAAAGTTCAAATGAAGCCTCTGAATGAGACCTCCAATAACCCTCTTGATTTTGTCTTTCAAATACGGGGAGAGTGTGATCTACAGAGGTTTTTTGTCCTTGCAAACCTCCCTCAACTTGGGCACCCAAAGCATAAAGCTTTTAAATCTTTTATTTTAACATTAGCCTTTTTTTAAATAGAATTGACTTCTTTTACTACCTTAGGCTTCTATCCCCCTTAATGCAAAATAAAAAACTTTAAAGGCTTTTAAAAACAACTTAAGTTGATTGCACTAGGCGCCATGGTGCTTTTTTTTGTCCCCTTCATGACCCTCAACAAATAAATATAAAGTCACTTTATAAATTCCAATTTGGAAGGGAATAATAAATATTAAAATGACTCAAGCTTTGAAATTGACGCCTCCATAGAGAAATGCTGCTGAGAGACAACCCTGACCGAGAATAACCTGCCCTGGATGACTTACTTTTTCTAGAAAGTCCTAAAAATAGTAAGTAGCGCTTTGAAACTCGAATCGAAGGGAAAGCAGAGGAGCTCAAAAGGGCTCTATGAGTACAAAAACATGACACCAGACCCCCTGCTAAAAATAGCATGTACTAAAAATAGTAAGTGTGCTTGAATCAACCCAATTGAAAGTGGATGTCGTAAAAAGGGGACATTACACTTTCAGAGGAAGAAAGATAAAATTTTCTTCTCATCAAGATTTGGAGGCTCAAACAAAGTGCTTTTTCAATGTTCTTCGTGGATTCGAGGTTGGGAAGCACAAAAAGCACGCTTTTTCATGGTCTGATTTTCTAGGGCATCACATTTCAGAAATAGGTGGTCAGCTGTTTCGATTTTTATCGATCTGGGTCCACTTGCTTTTTGCTCCTGTTTAAGATTGGGAAATTTTAAATTTGCTTTTTTGATCCCTATTTTTTTGGAGATTGTGCATGTTTGGGAAATCCTCAGCTTTTTCAAAATTTGACGATCTGGGTTCCTTCAGAACGAGATTGTCTACAAAATCTAGACCTAAGCTTTTTTTAGGAAATGTGTTTTTTTTTGAGAAAAATCAGCAACCTATTTTTAGCAGTTTGTGCAAAACTTTTCCGAACATAGGTGTGTTTCTAGTCAAAATTCAAGTTTTTAAACGTGCAGTACTCTCCAACAAAAATCAAAACCAAATAAGTGTTGCTTGACGATTACCTGAGAACATACAAAACCAACTTGCATCATGTGTTTCCAGTGCTTGATTTGCGTGCTTTGGAAGACGCATGAAACATTGTAGTCAAGAATCTTGGTCATTTCGGGTTGCTTGTAGCAGCTTCAATATCCATCTCAGTATAGAGTCTTGAATTCGTAATTGCTTGTGTTAAGCATTACAATCCAACAACACGAGAAATCCAATTAGTAGATGGATGTACTATTTGCAACCTTAGGCTGAACGATGTTGAGAGATGTTTCTCAATACCACCATGGACAAAAATTTCATCATTTCAATTGAAGAATGCAAAAAGGTGTGGTATGAGTAAAAGGATAAATACTGGAAAAGAGTTGTGCAAAAGTGGCTGAAAGAGAAGCATAATACTTTGCCAAGGAATGTTGGGCCTGGTGAGTTCAAGAAAGAAATTGCAGCCATGACTACTTTGCTCAATTGAGTCACAGGTCAAGCAGGGGCAAATAAATTCAGCCTTAGATGTTTTACATCATTTCCCAAATTATTGACAAAACAAAACACTATGACTGGCCAGCTTTGATCAGTGATATTCTCCACCGTCAGACAACAGAGTTCTTCAAGGCGCATGAGTTCCACATGGTCTCTTACCTCGTATATCTAATGGCTTTTCAAGGCAAGTTTAGAGGTTTGAATGTCATTGAAATTTTGGGTGTTAAACATGTGTATGATCATTACCCGTAGTTAGAGTTTTCAAAATTTTGAGCGACATTATAGGCGGGTGAATGATGTATTCTTGATGCATACTGTGCGAGATTTAGATAATGAGTTGCATATATGAATTTCAACAGATGCCGGATTGGCAATGGCAGAGTGGCTTGATTGGTTTATCCAATTTCCCACGTTCTCCTACATTAGGGTATATGGCTTCTCAGGTGATCCAGTCATGCTACCGAGATATCCAACCGATGAAGTAGTGTTCAAGAATTTTTAAGGCAAGTATACAAAGTTCACACCTTTTTGCGTAATAGGCGCACGACTGCATTCAGTTTCCTGGTTGGAATGAGCATTTACAGATGTAGATCATTAGCTAATGCCAAATTGATGTGTGATGAAATGTCGAAGTTTGGTCTCAAGTTTCTCAACGAGATACTTTCATATGATCATCATGGTGTCTTTGCATCGCATGTTGGTCAGAATCATGCACATGTGCCTGCAATTGAAGATTTTTGGGCTAATTGTATAAATGAGTTTGAAGTGCGCAAGCATAGTTACAACAAATTTACTCTACAACAGATGTCTGATTTCTTATCAAAAGAGGTGGAAGGTCTTTCAGATGATGATGGGGAAGTCCTACTTCCCATGTATGCTTGAGATCAAATCAATCAGTGGCCACTTCCATAAATTAATTGGTCTGACAAAGAGGACACTGCAACTGAGGAAGAAATGAGCTGAGTTATCAAGAACAATAGGTTATTCTTGAACAGTAAAAGGATGTGGAGGGTAGCTATTCCAATTGCAGAGCCGTCAATAGTTCAGTCATTTCTACCTTCTTCTAGACCAAAAACCATAGTGAAAGCTATGAGCATTCCTCTAGAAAGTACAAAGATCAGTAGAATGTCAAGGAGTTTAAAAGAAAAGATGAAGTCTCCCGTTGGAATTCAGCAAGAACAACAAGCAGATGCATCCAAAGATCTAGTTGAATCAACACCACAAGTTGAAGCGGTGCCTTCATCTCCTGTTTCTCCGAGGCTTTCTCCCATTCATATAGATTCAGAAGTTGATTCACTTGTTTGGAACATATCAACACTAATTCATTTATCAGGAGTTGATGGAACTAGAACCGATCCTCCCAAAGAAGTTAGTAAAGACTCCTCGTCTTGGCTTGAGAACATCTTGGGCGGGAAGAGGAGGAAGCCTTCTTATCAGTTGAACTTTGCAGAACTTGATAGCGTCTACCAAGACACACCAAGAAACTTAAGAAGCAAGTTCATATGAAGAAGAATTTTGATGATGAGATTATCATTGAGATTGTTGCACCTCTGGAGGACAAGAACGTTGATGAGGTTGAGATTGATGACTTCAAGGTTATCAAGGCTAATCTCGGTAGAAGCACCCGACATACTAATGTGAATTTCTTTGGGGTTGCAAGAGATAATCTAAAGGAACGAGTGCTCAAGGATAGAGAAGATAAGGCAGCCCTGAAGGCTGAGATTTGGCAACTGCGGCAATATATTTCCAATCTCCTTCATGGCACTTCATAGGCTACTTTGTTGCTTCCACAGATTCTGGAGTCACCGGCAGATCAACATTAGTTGAGTCAGTCATATATGGGAAGCATATGCGAGACTGGATAGAGGAATTCATCACCAAGGGCAGATTTGTACTTACAGAGATATACCAATTGAGTTATAATGCGCATGATCTTCGCCAAGGGATGTAGGGGTTTGAGCAGTTTATGGCATAAGTGAAACCAAAGCATGAAATCATCATTTTTGACTTGAGGATGGGTTATGATTCAGTTGTTACAAAAGAACATAAGAAGAAGATTTTTTGCTTGGAGAGAACAACACCTCTTCAAAGTAAAAACTTATGAGAGAATCTCTGTAGAGTTGGCTGAATATAAACAGAAGGTTGCTAACACTCTCAAGTTCATAAGCACATTTTTTTCAAAGATCCCTTGTCAATATCTTCATGATGATGGCACTTACTTTGATCTTGGTGAAATGCAAACAGAGTTTTAGAATCTCGTCCGCGACAGTTTTGGTAGTGATCCTATTGCCTGCAAGATGAATCATATTGTCATGATGTCAGCAAAATTTGATAAAACAGCGGAAGAGATGACAAACTTTTTGAGTTTGATTGCAGATGGTGAGGAGATGTTGGAAAGACAAAATATTGTTTTGAATAGTATCAGTGCTCCTCATAAAGAGG